>WNGS01165339.1:20134611-20150206 GCA_020271785.1 Procambarus virginalis | reverse complement strand
GGGATAATTTAAGCATGTTACCATTAAATTTTCGTTTTTTCCTAATCACATAGCCTATTATTGAGAACGGAGTTCGCTTGTATCTTCGTGGTAAAACTATTGTAAAATGTTGACATGACGAGTGTATCGACGAAGTTTTTTATTTGGTCTGTCACACGCATCCTTGTGTGACATTTTATACATATGTTCTTCTAGAACATTCTATTGCGAACATATTAGTACAAAAATTAAGTATGTACATCGAAAATTGAGGTCAGGACAGTGAAAAGAATAAGACTTTTCAAAAGGTTTTCGCCGATCTGCCGTCGGGTAGAGGTAATACTTCAGCCACTTCCCACACTCTTGCTGGTGGGCCGCGATCATGATTCTACATTTATATGCATATGTCCATGAAGGGAATTTTATTGCGGTCACAGTGGTACCAAAATTAGCGACGTAGCACAATTCTGGGATTGACAAACATGAAAAGTTCATAAACATTTCAGCGCTGTTTGACGCTCACGGCTAACGACCGCCATAGTTTCTTATTTGGTGTGGTTCTCATGTCAGGTTTGGTGAAAATGTAGGTATATATTCTTCTAGAGCATTCTCTGGCGAACACATTGATACCAAATTTAAATACATACCGCGAAAATTAAACTCAGCAACCCTAAAAGATTATAAATTACAGTGCTGACGCGCAGTTGGCCCACACGCCAGGGCTCAATCTGGGGGTCAAGGTCAGCCTACTCCCGGGAACGCGAAAGTGTTAAAACTAAGATAAGAACTAAGAACCTCCACACGAGGGATCGCACCACGAGTCCCAACATTCTCCTCGGGCAGGCACCAAGTGTTCCAACATCTGCCTCGAGCCAGCAGCAAGTGTCCCAACATCCTCCTTGAGCCAGCAGCAAGTGTCCCAACATCCTCCTCGAGCCAGCAGCAAGTGTCCCAACATCCTCCTCGAGCCAGCAGCAAGTGTCCCAACATCCTCCTCGAGCCAACACCAAGTGTCCCAACATCTCCTCGAGCCAGCACCAAGTGTCCCAACATCCTCCTCGAGCCAGCACCAAGTGTTCCAACATCTGCCTCGAGCCAGCACCAAGTGTTCCAACATCTGCCTCGAGCCAGCACCAAGTGTTCCAACATCTCCTCGAGCCAGCACCAAGTGTCCCAACATCCTCCTCGAGCCAGCACCAAGTGTTCCAACATCTGCCTCGAGCCAGCACCAAGTGTTCCAACATCTGCCTCGAGCCAGCACCAAGTGTTCCAACATCTGCCTCGAGCCAGCACCAAGTGTTCCAACATCCTCCTCGAGCCAGCAGCAAGTGTTCCAACATCTGCCTCGAGCCAGCAGCAAGTGTTCCAACATCTCCTCGAGCCAGCAGCAAGTGTCCCAACATCTCCTCGAGCCAGCACCAAGTGTTCCAACATCTGCCTCGAGCCAGCACCAAGTGTTCCAACATCCTCCTCGAGCCAGCACCAAGTGTTCCAACATCTGCCTCGAGCCAGCACCAAGTGTTCCAACATCTGCCTCGAGCCAGCACCAAGTGTTCCAACATCCTCCTCGAGCCAGCAGCAAGTGTTCCAACATCCTCCTCGAGCCAGCACCAAGTGTTCCAACATCTGCCTCGAGCCAGCACCAAGTGTTCCAACATCTCCTCGAGCCAGCACCAAGTGTTCCAACATCTGCCTCGAGCCAGCAGCAAGTGTCCCAACATCCTCCTCGAGCCAGCAGCAAGTGTTCCAACATCTGCCTCGAGCCAGTAGCAAGTGTTCCAACATCTGCCTCGAGCCAGCACCAAGTGTCCCAACATCCTCCTCGAGCCAGCAGCAAGTGTCCCAACATCCTCCTCGAGCCAGCAGCAAGTGTTCCAACATCTGCCTCGAGCCAGTAGCAAGTGTCCCAACATCTACCTCGAGCCAGCAGCAAGTGTCCCAACATCCTCCTCGAGCCAGCAGCAAGTGTTCCAACATCCTCCTCGAGCCAGCAGCAAGTGTCCCAACATCCTCCTCGAGCCAGCAGCAAGTGTCCCAACATCCTCCTCGAGCCAGCAGCAAGTGTCCCAACATCCTCCTCGAGCCAGCAGCAAGTGTCCCAACATCCTCCTCGAGCCAGCAGCAAGTGTCCCATCATCCTCCTCGAGCCAGCAGCAAGTGTTCCAACATCTGCCTCGAGCCAGCAGCAAGTGTCCCAACATCCTCCTCGAGCCAGCAGCACGTGTTCCAACATCTGCCTCAAGCCAGCAGCAAGTGTCCCAACATCCTTCTCGAGCCAGTCAGAATGAAGCTTGAGGAGGCTCAGGAAAGCATGTCTAAAGCCAAGTGCGAATGGGCATGAAGGTCGCCGGCAACCAAGGCGACCGACCAATGAGGAACATAAACCTGTAGCTGCAAAAGACCCACAACACAGGAAAGAGCAGGATTGAAGAGGCAAACATAAGAGACCTGCAACACCGAAGGCACCTCACTCCAGTTAAGTGTGTGGTTACTGCAAAACCCGTACCAAGCCCCAAAGGAGTACAAAGGACAGTCTGCTAGCTAAGATGACTCTGGAATCTTACAATGTACCCAATAAAGGAAAGAAGAACCAAACTCAAGCGAACTTGGTTCCACAAATGAGGTGTAGACCGGGTTGCACTGGAGGTACGAACTAATGGCTTAGTTCGTACCGCCAGAAGGACGAATCCAGACCCGAAGGGGCACAGGAATGAATCCTGGGAAAAGGCACAACTAACTCAAATTCATACAGGGAAAGTTGTGTGGGAAACCCCACACCCTGCAACAAAAGACACTCTGCAGAAGACACAAGGGCCCACAAAGGATCAAAAGGGACCCCAAGGCTCCAATCCAACTTGCCCCGAGAACCGCAGAGGGCGGCCACGGGGCAGAGCCCCTGTCCACACCCACCTCCCGGGAAGGAAGAGCAGAACCCAAAGGAAAGGCCTCAAAGGAAAAAGGTCAGCTGGAAAGACCCAGAAGTCCTGGCAGGATCAAGAGGCTCAACTGCCTCTGCACACGTGTTAGAAAGGGGCAACCCCAGGATCAGACCTAGTCAAATCCTGAGTTAAACCCCACCCAAATCCAAAACCCCTCAAGATTTCCACACCCCCCCCTGCTTCCAGTTCCAAAGGAAGCCGGAAGCAGGAGGGGGTTGGAGGGAGAAGGGCAAAATCGGCCCACTGAGCAAGGAAGAGGAGCAGCAGACTAAACCACGGTCGAATTGACCAACACCTTCAAATCTGAGTCCCAAAACACCAAACAGTGCATATCCGGGGCATCTAACTAGGCACACAACCTAGCCTGCTACAAAACTGAGAACCTTAAATGCCAAACTGTCACTGCCCAATGCTTTGAACCTCTAGAAGTGAATAGGTGTGAAAAGCCACATGGTAGGTGCAAGACACCCATGACTCAAGGTCGAAGGTTTCACCGACCCAACAGGCAGCATGGTAGAGGCAGAACATATGATCATCACCAGGTGGCACAAGCGACAAACACCCTCAAATTCGTACAAGGCGAGAACAGACCTGGAAGAGGTATCCATAGTAGACCGGTTCCAGTGCCAGCAGGGTGAATGAGCCCTGCAGGAAGCTCAGGCACTGAGAATGCTATGCCAGGCACCGAAACCTTCCAGAATAGGCAACCCCAAGCTGCCCGAAGCCAATGAAAAAGTAAAGGGGGCAAAAAGGGGGTTTCAACCATGCATACCCTAGGCTAAGCCTAATAAGGCAAAAAATAGTCACCAAGCACAAATGGGAAAAGTAATAACTGAAAAAAGTAAACAAATGCCCAAAGTCCCCCAGGACCAAACTACAGAGAACAAGCAACTCCCAGATAATAACTGGTGGCCTCACCGGCACTCTGATTATGCCGCGCAAACGACAGTGCGCTCCACCAGCAAAAACACTCCCAAACCCATTGAAAGGCAGACGATCACAGACTACTTGCTTACCAAAACAGGGTGAGGGTGAGGGTGACCCCAAGTGAGGAGACCCTCTACAAGGACTATGCTGAGCACCATAGAGAAGAAAACCCTGAACCCATTGCAGCTCCAAGCATTCTATAGCTACTGGCTCTCGCTAGACAAATGTGTACAAGAACAACCCCAAAGGCAAACACCAATTAGCAAAAACAGAAGACTGGAGTCAGAATGAACCAAGAGAGCAACCCGCACCATGCTACAACAGCGCAAGACTGAGGGTAGGGAGAGCCGGCTGACCCGATCCACCTCCCTTCTCCCCTCATTGATGAGGGAGGTGGTGGGGCAAACTAATTCACAATTGTTTCACAAAATTTTGGTGGTTTGTTTCCACTGTTGGGGGGGGGGGGTTCTTTTGGCAATTTTTGAGGCTGCTGTTTCGTTCTAACCATGGAGTAGTCTGTTTCGTTTCATTAATTTTCTGGGTGCCTTCCCTGGTGGTGGCAGACATAATTAACTGTAAGGTGTTCATATTGCCACCACTCCCTATGCCTTTCTGAGAGGGCCAGGTTCTAACTTGTAGTCTCCGGTTGGGCAATAAGAACTCCGCAACTGATGGTACTTAGTTGTATGGCACTGAATCAGTGTGATAGGTTCAGGGACCCCTCAAGGGGTTACGGCATAGAGATGTTTATAATCATTCTACATTTTCTAAGCTATTTGTAGAGTTAAAACTATAAATTTGGTGTCAAAATGTTTGCAACTGGTTTCTCTATATGCAAAAACTATAGTGCATTTGTAATAGATTATCAATGACAGCAATGAATATATGAATCTTTACAAATAGCAATCTGACCGATGCATTTTAGCATTATTGGAACGTTTATTGCCAGAATGTGGATGACGCGTTTTAACATCATTGGAACGTGAATGTGTTAACATGACTTATTATACGAGAATACAGAATCTATGTATACTGTAATTAATACATCAAATCATTACATACTCATATGTTTGTAGGACAGCTTGTGGTGGGGGCATCATGGGTGTGAGCCCGGGGGAGTGAGTGTGTCTCCATACACCATTTCCCACTCACGCATCAGCTGCTCTGTCAATAAGTCGCTTCCCTGTAGAAGAAAATTTAGTTAACCTATTTTAACATGGACAAAGACATTTTATACATTATAAGAGAAATAGTAATGTGATGCAAGGAAAGCTTGGGGTGCTAGTTTTAATACCTTTCTAGTTTTCCCTTGATCACTTGCATCAGTATCATGTCTATCAATAAATTTAAAGTAATTTCTTAAGAGTAACAAGAGTAATTTCTTAAGTTTCTTACGTAATTTGTAAACATATTAATGAATAAGTAATCAAAATGATATAAAAAATTTATAATAAATTAGTAATATAGTCTTAAACAGCCATAATAAATTTTCAAATAATTTCAAAATCAATGAATATACAGTACATGCTAACACAGACATTAACACCATTTATTTTGTTGCCAATTTATACATCCACAGAGTTCAACATTTTTGTCATCCAAGACCCGCCTGACATCCAAGAGGTTTTTGGGAGGTCTGATTACAAGTTAAAACAATCTAGCTGTTGAGTGCACAGGAGAGCACTGTTATGTGCAGCACACTCAGTTGCTCCCTAAGCCAAGAGCCTACTGACCTCTGGTTACTACCGCCATTGTCTGGCCAGGTCAACATTCCACTACAGTGCGGCAGGAGACTCTTCAAACTGTTCCTGTTGGGTCTACTGGTGCTAGACACTAGATTCCCCACTTCAGCCCCATATGTAGAGAAAAAGTGCACTACATAAACTCAGAAATGTTTTCAGGCACAATTGGGTATAAGCAAAAAGAGAGATTACCAAGCCACACCTTATCTAACAAACTCCAGAAACAACATAGAACCACCAACAGCACAACCCCCCCCCCAAGCCCAGGTTCCTGACATTCTACCTAAACCTTAGGGTAAGGAAAACCTGGAAAGACTGTAAAGAAAGGGTAGGAATATGAGCAACTGATTGTACTGCAGAGAATTGTGCCTTTAAACGGCACAAAGGCCTTGATTTTCAAGCTATCCCACTAAGTTACTTAATATGGCAAGTGCTGGTTCAAGCTGCCACAACTTTGACATGGAAAGGGTTCAATTAAGCTGCATACTGGTACAGTGACCAACACACTTATTACACACACTACCTATTTGTTTTGCCAGGTTTGTTGCAGTGTAAAAATCCCCAATGGTGTTCACAAATAGTTCTGAAGGAAGGCTGCCTGAGGTGGCTGTCATGTGAATCTATCTACATCTATGCTGCAGGGAGGGGGAATCCTATCTTCCTCCTCCCTTATTTTGAGTATGAAGTATACCTGGAAAATACCTGGAGTGGTTTATGAGTTCTTCTACTGCTAAAGCCTAGCCTGGAGCCAGGCTTGACTTATGATAATTTGATCTAGAAGGCTGTTGCTTAGCGTAGCTTGCAGGCTCACCTGTCCATTATAAGCCAGCACTTCCAGTACTTCCTGCAGAAGCTGTCTAATAAATTTTTTAACATTTCCACTTTTGTTCAAACAATATTTTGCATATTTGTTGGAGGATATTGAAAACCCATGGACATCTGATGTTTATAGTCATCTCTAATTGTACCTAATGGCTCTTAGTTTGATCTATGCTGCATTTGTTGACATATTTGTCACTCCAGCACATTGATATTTTGCTCTCTCTTCTCCTCTCTAAAGAGAACATTTTAAGTGCTATGAGGCAATTCCAATAATTTAGGTGCTTTATCGTGTCTACTGTCACATAATTCCCCAGGATAGCAGAGGAAACTGCCTCTTCCTTCTCGCCTTCCTTGTTCATCACTCTGCATATCGTGTATTACAACCGGTATGGAGTTCAACCCAGACAAACTTCTGGACACTACCACCAGTACACCCTCCACCCCATCAGGAGCTCAGCATGGTGGTGGCTGCATGACCTGCCGGTTCCTTGTTGTGCGTAAGTAACTACATGTTACACTGCCGGCTCATCGTTCCAAGCCTCGGTGACAAAGGATGTGATATCACCATCAGGGGATATAAATACCCATGCCCTCAGTCACCTCGGCAGTCTCTTCCAGTACTCAGGGAAATCAACAGTACTGCCTCCGCATGTCGCTTCCCTCCCGCTTCTTTGTGTGCATGTCTTAAATGTTATTATGTAACTAATTTCAGTGTCACCCTTTTTTTTTGTATTAACGTAAGTTTGTACGTATGTGTATTTTATATATATATATATATATATATATATATATATATATATATATATATATATATATATATATATATATATATATATATATATATATATAATATATAATGTCTGACTATTATTTTTCATGTGTGATAGTCAAGTATGTCAACTTAGGGTGTTGTATATTTTTCGTATGTTATTTGTTCATTTTCAAATTAGAGTAAATAGTCATAATTTTTTGCTTGCGTATTCCTTCACTCCAGTGCAATTTTCACACTGCAAAGGCTAATGCTTTTTAATGCCAAGTGAATTTGGCATTAATTTTTTAATGCCACATTACATCATCCTAGTATAGCCGCACTACTGAGTCATGCCATACTATTCATGCCATACATGTTCTCTGTATTCAGAAATCTTGCCTGGTTTGAAAGGAGAAGTGAGTACTGTACCAAGAAGTACTCAAGGCATGAAAGCACAAGTGATTTGAATAGCAAAAGAATTGTGGTGGAATCACTGGATTTGAAGGTTCTCAAAACGCCTCCAACAATTTTTTTGGCTGACAATATGTTGGATTTGTTGTGCCCAGACATTTAACGTCAGGTTGTCTTACAACAATATTCAGAGATCCTTTGCACCTAATTTTCCTTCTATGAGGAGATGTGAGTCTTCTAACCTGTATTTCTTTTAGGTTCTTATTTTTTCCATACCTATAAATATATCTGGAAATTGTCAATGTTAAAAATCATTATATTTTCTGCTTCTCAGTTGAAGACTATATTTATATTGGTTTGAAGTTTTTCTCTGCTCGCCGCCTCAGGTTTCCAGAAATGTGGAAATGTGCATTCATTATCAGTGTACATCACAATAAAAAGAAAAAACACTCACTCTTTTCTGGCAGGAAATTTGCAAAGAACAGTGAAAAAAATCACAAGAAAAATAATTATTGTTTTGAGTGGTAAGTAGTTGGATGAGGTGCTCACTGGCTTGTCCCTGATAACCTATTCATGCACTGTATTCCAAATAATGAAAAAAATGTGATTGTCGGAAATTTCACGAAGCTGATGCATGCTAGCATCATCGAAATGTTCAATTTTGGAGCACAATTCATGCATTTTAGTGTCAGGAAGGGTAATATTTTAATTTAAAACTGATCACAGTGTGGTGAAAAATTTCAAAATGAAATGACGATGGTAAAAAAACTAAGTAAAACCCATAAATTTTTTAATCCATTACATGCACAAGTCAATGAGTCACAATTACACCATTTCTGACCCCACTGTGCAGTCAATGAGGAATGATTTTAAATACTGGGCAAGATTTTAAAGTCCGTGCTTAAATTGGGCTCACATCTGTTCTTTCAGGCCCAGTAAACAGATGACTTTTTGAAAAACAAATCATGGGCACCCCTCCTTGGTGTAAAAGCCTCAGAACTGAGCAAGTGACCATGGGTAGCAGATGCAGCAGCAGCTCACAGCACAACCATAGCTTGTGCCCACAGCATCACTTAAAAATGGTGAAATAAATAAACGACAGAGATTATTTTGTAATAATATCGTCATTTAAGATCCTAACTGTGATTGATTATTTACAAGGTTCGGATATCAGTGAACACAAAGTTGTTATGATGTTTACAGCAAAAGGCCGACATTCACAGTGCACAGCCATGGTTTCGTGTATCTATGCATCATGAAATAGGACCTCATGTTTATTAGAAAATAAACTTGTGGAAAGTAAGTCACATTCATGATTTAATGATCCTGATAAAAGAAGTGTTGCAGAAATGTATGTAGAACATTGGGAGGCCTTTTGCAGTCAGGTGACGTCATCAGCTGAATAGCTGACGATGCCATATTGAATTTCATTACCACACCCACCACAACTGTTTGGTGGTTCATTAAGGTGCAGAAAAATGTAAACAGTTATACATAGTGTGAATATAATGTAATAACAGCAAAAACAATGAGTTTCATTGTTCTAAGCACATACATTAACCCTTACACTGCTCAGGGGTCCTGGGGACATTTACACCCGTGCGCAAGAAAAAAAAATTCAAATTTTTTTTCGTCTTCTAAACATGTTAATTTGTGTCCCCTGAGCATGGGAAAAATAAAAAAAAAAATCGTAGGCGACATATTTTATGCGCAATTGACTGAGGAAGTCTGGCAAAAAGTGGGCGTTGACAGAGTGGTCGTCTGGGCCGGTCAGCGTCACCCGTGCTGACAGGTGGGAGTTGCCACAAAGATATTATTACCTAATTGTTTCAATGTCTCCGATTGATTTTTTCTTAGTTTTTTTTTTGCAGTAATATTATTCAATAGTATATATTGTAATATATTTATATCATAAAAGTGGTGAATAATCGCTATACTCAAAAGTATGGTGTGCATATTAGTGATTCAATTATTATGTTTATAAAACCATAAACAAATAGTTTTGCTGCTATTACACTCTATACACAGGTTATATATAAGTATCTGCATGTTTTGTTCACCATAACGAACCACTAAGTTGGTATTGAGAGTCGAAAAGCAACAAAGAGTTACTGCCACACACCAGCCAGCCACTCGCTGCCACTCCCTCAACACACGCACTAAACTTTCTTCCCCAACAATATCATTTGTGGTGTTATTACACTATATACAGACGTTATATATAAATATGTATATATTTTGTTCACCACAACTGTACAGCTAAGCTGATATAGTTAGTTCAGGCACAAAGAGTCATCGCTATACACAGCTGGCGGCTCCCACACTCATTCAAGGTCACACGCACTAAACTTTCTTCCCCAACAATACTGTTTACAGTGTTATTACCCTATATACACATATTATATATAAGTATCTACATGTTTTATGCACCGTAACTGTACACCTAAGCTTGTAGTGCGCCCAAAGAGCATAGTGGCCACCCTCTAAACAGCTAGACAAATCGTGCAGACGACGTCACCTCCGTCACCCAAATGGCTCCTCCCAGCATAATCCTTTTGCTGTTATTACACTAATACACACATTATATATAAGTATCTACATTTGTGTTCACCATAGAGAACCACTGAGCTCGTATGGTGAATGCAAACAATAACAGGTGGCCACACCAATCACCCAATCACTTGGAGTAGCCGGTAGATCGACTGTCTCGCTTCATGCAGGTCGGCGTTCAATCCCCAACCGTCCAAGTGGTTGGGCATCATTCTTTCCCCCCGTCCCATCCCAAATCTTTATCCAGACCCCTTCCAAGTGCTATATAGTTGTAACGGCTTGGCGCTCTCTTTACGGGCTCACCATAGCCCGTGCTACATGGACATTTCGTTCTGAGTAGCTATATGTAAAACAACAACAAAGGCGCTCTCTCCTGATAGTTCCTATCCCCTTCAAACTGCCTTTCAGTATCGAGCACATATTAGAGGGAGGAGATCTTCCACTACATATAAAATATCAAACAGGCATCGCATTGGCTAAATATCTCCCACCCCCCTCAAAAATAATAATAATAATTAAGCCACATTGGACTTGTTCAAGTAACTCAAACCACCGGGTCAATCAAACATAGAAAACGAAGCCGGAACTACAAAGCAACAAAGGACAGCTGACGCCATAAACACAACATCCAGCCCTCGACGCAGAGCATCAAGTCCAACTCTTAGAACGAGAGAACACTCCTCGTCGAGTCCTCGCTCGGGTATCAACTGAAAAAAAAATATCTATAGGCTTTGCCAGATGAACACTGACGTGCTATTGAACAAATCCACAAGCGCCGTGACGAGGATTCGAACCTGCGAGTGCATGGGGGGAGTTGTGTAAAACCCTGGTTTGTGCCTCGGAGAGGCTGCAGGATCCAGTAAGTTCAGTAGAACTTCGGTTTCAACTCCTTTTTTTTAGTTTCAAAGCGTTATATGACAAAGAGTGCTGGGAAGACGGGACACCACGAGCGTAGCTCTCATCCTGTAACTACACTTAGGTAATTACACAGTCAGTAAACGATGCTGTCTCCCTCCGTCTTTCAGCACCACTCCTCCCACAGCGCTAATTATTACAACAATCCTGCTATTATCACAACCCTGGTTATTTATATCACAGTCAGGGGTCATCTGTAATATTGTCATTGCTAAATAATAACAATTATATATTTATTGTGACTTTTCGGTGATGCTGTGGTCACAAGCTGAACAGCAATGCTGTTCGCTCATGCTGCGTGTGCCAGCCTAGGTTGCTCCAACAGTACTGTGCCTCTCACACCTGGGAATATTGCCCACGATTTTTAAAAAAAATGGCGTCTGTTTACAAGAGCCCTGAGGAAGCTAATGTGAACCCCGTGTAGCCGTGGGCCATTTGAATTGGGCCTGGCACCCTATGGCGTATATATACGCCATGCGCACCATGGGAGATGTTACTCAGGGCGTATATATACGCCATGTGCAGTTTAAGGGTTAATATGATGCAGATCTTAATGACACGAATACATTCAAGCATTTCAATGTTCAACACATTTTATTATATAAATTTCTTATTAGACACACTGTTGAATAATAATATTGTACTGCAATAAACTAAACAAGATGGGGAAAAAGTAAATCAGACATTGAAATAAGTATGTAAATACAGGGCATTTCAGAAAAATGTTTATAGATTTGTAATCTAATACCTTGACCAATTCTCGGTCAAATGATCTCAAATTTTAACAGAATGTGTAGAAACAACTGCATTTTGTGTTAAGATTATTCTCAGTCAAACAAGACTATGCAGCATTTATTTATGAGAAAATTCACTTAATATGCACCAACTGCAATGCAGATTTTGTTTTGCATGGAACAAAAAGTTCAAAGAGGAAGGCTGTCTGTGCAAGGAAAAAAAGATCTGGATGACCACCAGTATCGGAAGAAATGGTCGAGCGGGTACTGAAAACAGTTTTTTTTTTTGTGAAGCCCCAGGAAGTCCATAAGAAAAGCAAGTCTGGAAGCTCAGATTCCTCCAACAACAGTTTGGCATGCCGCAATGAAACATTTGTTAATGACACTACAAACTGCAGCTCGTTCAGGCCTTAAAGACAGATGACAAACGAAAGAGCAAGCAATTCTGTGTCAATATACATGAGAAACTTTAAGATGACGATTTGAACAACATTTTGTTTTCAGCGATGAGACCACATTTCATACAAATGGCAAAGTCAACAAGCATAATGTTCGTATTTGTGGTGAAAAAAATCTCCATGCTACAGTTGAGCACACGAAGGACTCACCAAAAGTGGATAAGTTCTGCGCCATCTCCAAGAATCATCTTCACAGCCCGTTTTACTTTGAGGGAAATGTGATCGACAATGTTTATCTGCACATGCTTCAGAACTGGCCAAATGATGAGCTCATTGCAAATGAACTGTTCACTGTATACTCACGTAGTTGTACTTGCGGGGGTTGAGCTCTGGCTCTTTGGTCCCGCCTCTCAACTGTCAATCAACTGGTGTAATGGTCAAAGCCCAACTGGTGTGGGCTTATCTCAGTGAGAATCTGCCAGAGATATGGATCGGGCATGCTGGTAACTGCGTAAGTGTAGTTACAGGATGAGAGCTACGTTTGTGGTGTTCTGTCTTCCCAGTACTTTGCCATATAACGCTTTGAAACTACTGACAGTTTTGGCCTCCACCCCCTTCTCACTTAATTTGTTCCAACCGTCTACCACTCTGTTTGCAAAAGAAAAAAGTTGCTGGGTTCAGGAATTCCTGTAAATTTGGTCAATCTTGTTATTAATTTGTAAGTGGTGATCATTTCTTCTCTTTTTCTTCTTTCTTCTAGTTTTGGTATATTTAAAGCCTCTAGCCTATCCTCGTTACTCTTTTTTTCAGTTCTGGAAGCCATTCTGTAGCATGCCCCAGCACCTTTTCCAGTTTATTGATATGCTTCTTGAGATATGGGCATCAAACTGCACATGTCAATTTTGGTCTCAAGTCATGAACAGTTTTAGTATTTCAAAATACATGGAATTAAAAAAGAATTTGAAGTTGGAAAGCGACGCATAGGCTCCTCTCAATGTTCTTTGTGTGTTTCTCTGGTCAAAGCTTACTATCCAAAACCAACCCCTAGCTCTCGTTCTATATTAGAGTTCTTTAATTCCTTTCCACATAATTTTGTGTGCGTCTATTTCTCCGATTCCACATTCCATAACAGCATTTATTCACATTGAATTCCATTTGCAACATGACACTCAAAGCACTTATTTTATCTAGATCAATGTGTAGGGCAATACAATCGTCTGCATCTCCTACCTTTCCCAGTATTTTAGCATTATCAGCAAACATGTTTATATAATTCTGTATTCTTTCTGGTAGATCATTTATGTATACTATGAACATTACTGGTACAAGAACCAAACCCTGTGGTACTCCACTAGTAACACTCCTCCAGTCAGATACATTGCCTCTGAATACAGCCGATTACCGATTTAAACTGTGTCAAAACCTTTTTTTAGGTCGAGAGAGAGACAGCCAACCCAACCATCTCTTTCCTGTAGAATCTGTGGCTTTATCATAAAAACTGGTGGAGATTTGTTACACAGGATCTTCCTGTTCGAAAACCATACTGTCTGTCCATTATAATGTCATTACTCTCCAGGTGTTCTACCCATTTGGCATTAACTATTGTTTCTAGTGCTTTGACTACCACGCTTGTTAATGATATGGGTCTATAATTTAGAGGATCTTCTCAGCTACCATTTTTATAGACTGGAACCATGTTTTCTTTTTCCATATACTGTATCTGCTAAGATTCCTGTGCATAAGGATGTCTGTAATATTAATTGGAGTGGAATACTCAGCTCAGTTGCACATTCTCGCAGTACCCAAGGTGAAGTTCTATCTGGTCCAACTGCTTTATTTCTTCCTAGCCCCGAGTAATTTTCCCAATTTGTCTTGGGTTATCTATCGTGTGCTCTGGAATTGGCATTGGGTTCAGCTCTCTGAAATCCTCATTTTGTTCAATGGTGATGACAATGTGCTACTGAAATGGCCGCCACATTCACCTGACCTGACACCTTGCAGTTTTTTTCCCTGGGGCTATGCGAAGGGACTGGTTTATGTTCCCCCCCCCTCGTCCTACATGCCTAGAGGAACTCGAGCACAGAATCACTGCCTCACTGGAAACTGTTCCCAAAGACATGCTACAGGGTGTTTGGCAGGAGCTAGACTACAGTACTGACTTGACATGTGTTGGGTCACACGGTGTGCATATTGAAAAACCTGTGAAATTGGTCATGGAACTCACATACCCTTGAATTTCTCAATCACATTTTGATGAATAAATCTTATTTTACTCAATTTTCTTGTTAAGGAAAATTTTGACAAATTTCAGCTGACAAGCGAGGAGATTTCGTAAATTATCACAAATTCATTGCAAGTTACAGGCCACCTGTTGACCACCTGTTGATGATTTCGAGGATCAACGTTCCTGCAGCCAGTCTCCGACCAGGCCTCCTGGATGCTGGTGTGATCAACTAGGCTGTTTGACTCGGCTGCTTTCAGCCCGACATACAGGTCACAGCCTGATTAATCAGGTATCCTTTAAATGGGGAAACAATAATTTAATGGAACTATAAGATATCCAGGATACCTAATAAAAAATACATAAATCTTTGAGATCTAATATTTCATTTTATTTATGACAAAACATTTAGATTTTCTCACAATTATTGTGTGTCTGTCAACCAAAGTTTTCTAAGTTAATAACAGAAGTTGCTACAAACTGCAGTTACTAAGAAAAGATGGAATTCTGCAGGGTACACGATCATAAATCAGTAACCTACCTTCCACCCATACACTACTTGAGAAGATACTTTTGAAAAGGCAGGGGGAGGGGGGGTGGTAAAATGCATATTGCTGGCCCAACCTTTCCAAAAAGCATAATCAAACCCTTGAAAGTGTAAACTTTACAAAGTATCCATAATTTACAATCTTAAGTCTGAATATAAGCTTTACTGCACAGCCACATCCACATGCAAAGTAAGTCAGATCATGCCAAAACTAGAATTAAGAAACAAATCACACCACGTAAGGGTTTGTTGTGATGGGCGGCTTTGTGGTGGGTGCAGGAGGAATAGGTCCCAGCTCTTCTCTTGACTGTCCCACACCTACTATGTCACTTCCTGGGGGGGTGCTATGAATGTGGGGGTATAGTGAGAGCTGTGGCTGGGCCAGGGGAGGCAGAGAGCTCCCAGAGGATGGTGGCAGTACAGCTTCCTCTGATGTCTGCAAAAAGTAATTTTGTTGGTCAACATTTCCATACCTACAGCCCTACATGCTTAAACAATGTCAAATTGCTTATGCATACAACCTGTGTCAGTAACAAACCTGTTCAAACGTTATCAATTGCAACATCAACTGCAATGTTGGTGGTGGTGGTTGTAGTATTAGTAGTGGTGGTAGTAGTAATATTGGTGGTGGTGGTGGTAGTAGTATTGATGGTGGTAAT
>WNGS01165339.1:20066492-20124625 GCA_020271785.1 Procambarus virginalis | reverse complement strand
GTCGTTTGATGAACACCTTCGGGACTTGACTGAGACACTTTCATTGTAGACAAGGCAGGTTTCAAATTAAATATTAACAAGTGCACCCTGGCATCTCAGAAATTCAAGTTCCTGGGGTTCCAGGTGAGCACAGATGGCATCCGCCCTGACCCAGACTCATGCCGCGCCATTGCTGAGATGCCTAGGCCTAGGTCAGCAAGGGATGTGCGCCGGTTTCTGGGAGCAGCCGGATACTTCCGCCGCCATATTGAGGGGTTTGCTAGTATAACAGCGCCTTTAACTGACCTTGTAAAGAAGAATGCTAAATTTATGTGGACATTAGAACATGATGAGGCTTATACTAAACTCAAAAGTCAATTAATTACCGCCCCAGTATTAGCTGTACCTGACTTTGATAAGGAATGGGAGGTGCATACAGACGCTAGTGGTGTTGCCATAGGAGGGTGCTTAATGCAGCGTGATTCAGAGAACCATCCTCACCCTGTGGCGTATTTCAGTAGAAAAGTGAAGGGACCTGAGGTTAGATACTCAGCAACAGACAAGGAAGCACTTGCTGTGGTGGAAAGTGTTCGTTATTTTGAGCCTTACCTATTCCAACGTCATTTTGTTATTTTCACAGATCACAGAGCTCTCACTTATATATTTAAAAAGAAAACAAAGTGTCCCCGGATGTCACGTTGGTCTCATGAGCTGTCAGCTCACTCGTTTCAGATCCTGTATAAGCCTGGTCCATCTCACGTTGTGCCAGACACCTTGAGTAGGAACATCGCGTCAGTTAACGTAAATGTCAACATTGAAACTATTGCAAGTGATAAAATGAGAGAATTTCAAATGGGAGAACAGCGATGGAAGGAAATAATTGAATATTTGGAGGGTGGTAAATACCCTATGAAGAAAGGTAACTTTTCCCTGCAGCATTTTGACCTGCAGAAGGGTGTCCTATACTATGTTAACGACATGAAAGATCGTGCGGTTTATCAGTTAGTCATCCCCGACGCGTTAAGATCATCGGCCGTGAAACTCGCGCATGCATCTAAGATCGCTGGTCACCCTGGGGTCTTTAAGACCTATATGAGAGCAAAAACTTTATTCTATTTTCCTGGGATGTTATCTATATAACTAAGTTTGTTAAATCTTGTGCCAACTGCCAACGACGAAAAGGTACCCCTAAGGTACAAGCGCCACTACAAGAGTTCCCTGAAATTTTTGAGCCGTTAGATCGTGTGGGAGCAGATTTGATTGATTTACATAGTAGTCATTCTGGTAATCGCTACGTGTTGGTTCTAGTGGACCATCTGTCCCGGTTCACTACCTTGGTTGCTCTTCCTCGTAAGGACGCGCAGACTGTTGCAGACGCTTTCTTAAGTAAATTTGTCACTGTGTTTGGACCACCTAAAGTATTAGTATCTGACAGAGGTCAAGAGTTCGTTGGTAACACTTTTAAAGAAGTTTGTAAAATTTTAGAAACTACAACAGCCCTCACGACTGCTTACCATCCGCAAGCAAACGGTATGACTGAAAGAACCAATCGTACAATCAAGGATATGCTAGCCATTCTTGCAGAGAAAGATGCTGCCACCTGGGATGAACAACTCCCCTATGTTCAACTAGCCTTGAACACTGCCATTCATCAGTCAATTAACACTCAACCACTGCTGCTTTTCACGGGGCGCTCATGTAATTTCCCATCAGGTCTGCTTAACAGACACGAGATTGTGTACGGTGAGGATTATCCTTCAGAAATCCTCTCTAAAATGCGAAATGCTTGGAGGATTGCCGCTGAGGCTTCTAAGACTGCGAGGAGCCGGTATGCGCACTATTATGATAAGAAGGTTCAACCATTGACACTTAGAGAGGGAAGCTTGGTTATGAGATTAAATGAAAAGGCACCTGCCAATCAAAGTAGGAAGCTAGCACCTAGATGGCGTGGACCATACAGAGTAATTAAGAAGCTTGGACCAGTTAATTTTCTAATCAAGGGAATTTTTGAGGACCAGGGTGACACAACTATTCATGTCAACAAATTAAAGTGTTACGTTGCCAGGGAGGAACTGGAACTGCCTTCAGCGATTCCCATTCCTGACCCTTCTGAGTTGACTGACCCAGCTGGGATTGCCCAGGAAGGAGAGGAGGACCTTCTGTCAACTCTCATTGGTACCCAGGGTCAGCCTTGTCACCCTATGTTAACGAGGTCACGGGCGAGGCAGGGAGAGTTTTAGTAAGTTGTCTTGCCCCTTAGCAGTTTTTATCAGAGTTCTTAAACTGGCAATTGTTTTGAGATTTTGTTATGGAATGTATTCGGAGTTCATGCCTTACCTACTCTTGGGCTGTACCCTGTCACCAAAGCCCAGGGGGGAGTCCTTGTTTCCGCCAGTCGGAGTGTTAATCTGTCTTCCCCAGGTCTGCTTGTCCACACCGCTCTGTCCCCGGTACCTGCTACTCGTGAACCAACATTGAGGCCAGAAAAGGGAGCTGTAACACCCATGACCCCCCCCACCCCCCTCGAGAGCTCAACCAGGGAAGTCTGCTCCAAGAGGTCAGCCCAGATGACCTCCAGTTTTCTTGTATGTTGATTAAAAATTCCTGGGTTAGTCTTATTCAGCAAAGTTTCAGGTATGTAATATTTCATGATACTCTTGTCAAGAGGGTAAGGGAGTAGACTCCAGATCCTCATGTGTAAACATGCTTGGATTTCCCCCTTTTACCAGGTCAAAGGGTCAGCCATACACGTAATTAATAAGTCCTCTCTTGAAACAGTTTATGGTTTATGTCAAACAAGTTTAATGATAAATTCTTGAGTATTTGTACACGTGTGGTGTACACGTGTGGCCGCCTCTTATTTCTTGGTGTAGGTTCCCCCCCCCTTTTGTAATGGTGTATATAGGGGCCTGTAGAGCCAGGGGAGAGACAGAGAGTACGGTGCTCCCGGATCGAGGCCGGTTCTGTGACACCATCCACAGGCCGGGAGAGACAGTGTCCACCAGACAGAGAGACAGAGGACTTGTTTAAGGTAATGTGTGTGATCTCTGTAATTTTGTTCCATGTCTAAATTTCTTAACTTGTTGCCAGTGTTAGAGTAGGAATTATCGTGGTGTTAGTATAATTTGGTATCTCAATAAACTCATGTTAAATTTCCCGTCTGTGTCAATTGTTGAATCCTCTTAGAATCTTTTGATATCGTGGCCGACAACCGTCTCATATTTAATGACAGTTATAGAAAGTACTCTCCAAGCCAAGCAATGTTTCTTGCCTCGTTGCTTGATTAGTCTCAGTGGTCAAAGGCAGGATGGTGGCAGCGTATTTAATCCTGTGTAGCATTTCCTTGTTGACAGTGTACCTTTGATCCGGTGTAACCATCATATGTCAGCTCATATTACAAGTGTTCAATACCAGTGATACCAAGTGCAACTGATAGGAAGTGTTACTCAGGATAAGAAGTGTGTACATTATTAGTTTAGTATTCATTATAGAAGGTCACAGTGGTGACTATTTCACCAAGTTTTACATTGGGTAGTCATAGCCAATGTTACAATGACAGCAGTAGTGGTTGTCAATGTTACACACCCCAGGCCGAACCAACCAAGCATCAACAACCCAAGAACCCCTCCGGAAAGCAGCAGTCTCATTCTACGCCAAAAAAGGAGACAACAGCAAACAAACTGACCACTAGGACCAAAAGAGCAGAAATCCCTGCACCAGAGGAGACCATGAAGCTCCCTGACGCAACCCCCAGAGGCCAATGCCAACAAGGAAAGAGCCTTAGGAAAGCAGTCTTGGAAAACAGGTAATATTTTAGAAGGGGGCCACCAGAAACCGAGGAGGAGAGAGAAAAGAGAGCACCCGGTCTAAAGACCAGGACGGCTCAGGTGGTGTATGAACAGGCCAGAGATGAAACAACGCCTGAGAAACCTTGGGCACGGAGCAGAAATGACATCCACCCTGAACGCAAGCAGAAGTTGCTCCGCCATCATTGCACAATATAAAGCGACAGTATTTGGCATAAGATGACCGTCCTGAAACAAGCAAAAGAAAGGACAAAACAACTCTAAAACCGAAATCTAAGACAACCTACGAAGACAAAAAAATGACGAAAATACCGCCAGGAAACTTCACACTACCACAGAGGTGAAACTCGCAGTTGGGTCACCATCAACGAAGCCACCTGACCATCATACAAGTGGTGATAAACCCACGTCATAAAGACCAGACGTGAAGAGCGTAGGAGAAGATCGAAACAGAGCTGCGTATCGGAAATTACGACATCAAGTACTAACTCCTGACATACCTAATTAAATTAGTTGTGTCAGGAATTTACCAATAATACTAATATTACTAAATTTACCAAAGACAGTGATTCTCAGGTAACCATGGAAAGGTACTGCATCAGCCAAGCAGTCCAGTACCTAATATTCACCTAATGAAATTATAATACTGTACTTTTAGTTTAAAGTTGAAACACAAAGGAAAGAATTTATTAAAGACTGGAAATAGTAATAAATAACGAATATATATATCTTCTTCCCCCACTGATAATAAAATCAGCTGAAAACTGGATGCTTCCTGAACACACGGAGGGAAAGGAAGCGCGGCACGCCACGCAAAGTGTCAGTACGCACACGGCCATTGAGACGTACAGATGTACCAGGTCTTGCTATACAAGTCACCATACTTGTGCCCTCAATGAGTCGTCGAGGACACACCTGAGCGAGTTCTACAGACCTTCCAAAGATATAAGGAAGTGTTACTTTTTTTGTTTGATAAATAATCTAAGTGATCACGAATGCTATAGTACAAATGGTTAGGCAGCAGGCTACCCACCCAAAATGGGT
Organism: Procambarus virginalis; assembly: GCA_020271785.1. Classification (NCBI taxonomy): domain Eukaryota; kingdom Metazoa; phylum Arthropoda; class Malacostraca; order Decapoda; family Cambaridae; genus Procambarus; species Procambarus virginalis. Next base: position 20,119,796 of record WNGS01165339.1, on the reverse strand, counting down.
GATCATTAATTATAAACACACCAGTCTCCCTTTGACCCTGGGTCTATTGCTTGTATTACGACATAATCCCTATACAGGTATCTCGAGGAAGTAGAGATGGCTACCACGAATTCTTTCCTACCTATATGTGTCTGGACGGCATATCATTTGAGGATACTCTCTGTGGCTTACTTGTTTTTGACGGTTGTATGACTGGAGAATCTACTGCTCATCTCTAACAGCTAAGCTGAATAATTTCTTTGTACTAATATGTAATAGTAGGCTGTTAAATATAAATAGTGTAAAAGTAGACTAGTCTTGAAAATATTTTAGTAGCCTATCGTTATTTGCATTGGAGTTTGGAATACAATGGGGTCTCGACTACGATGCTAATCCGTTCCCAGAGACGGATCGTAACTCGAAATATCGTAAGTCGAAGCGATTTTTCCCATAAGAAATAAAGGAAATTGAATTAATCCATTCCCCACCCTCCAAAATATTAACATACAAACACATTTTATACTGAATACAATTTTTGTTTCTAACTACAATACAGTACCCAAGTTTATCTTACCTTTATGGAGGACTCTTGATGGCGCATGGAAGATGGTGATGAGGGGGAAGGAGGAGAGGTGTTACTGTTTGGAAGGGAAGTCCCCTTCCATTATAACATCAGGCAGTGATGACTTCTCTGGGGTACTCTCTCTCTTATGTTTGCCTGCATAACACTAGGACTTGGTTGTGATTCACTGCTTATTTGTCTCACTAAAAACCTTTCCATAGATTTTTGTTTTCCATTTGTTTTAATTTTTGTCTGTAGTGAGGCATCAGTGTCATTAAAAAGGTTAAGGCAACGGCCTACTGCGCCGTGATTTGGGCGAGTCATTTCAGCAAAAGTTTGCAATTCTTCCCATGCTGCACACATTTTGTTAATTAATGAGGAAGGAACATTCTGTACTGTCTCCTCCTCCCCTGAAGAAATTTCCTCGGCTATCTCTGGTTGTCTTGTTGCTGCTCCTTGCGAAGTTGTTTTCTTATAGGCGCGATCGTCACTAAGCAGGTAGCTGTAGTAAACTGAGGCAGGTCGGATCGCGTGACCGGGAACCACGCGCTCGGTCAATCCGAACGTGTACCAACAAATATCGGAAGTCGAGTTGCATTTTTCGATGAAATTTACATTGTAACTCGAAATTATCGTAAGTAGGGGCAATCGTAAGTCGAGGTGCCACTGTATAGGTTACGTATATATAAACCCCCCAAAGTAGGTGGAGTGAATAACACCACCCAGTAAAAGAAACAATTTAAATACAGTCCATTTTGTATATATAGTCCATTCTCTAAATATAATAAATTTCAAATATAATTAATTCATAAACAATTATCACAAATATCTACTGGGAAAATTCACCACACCGCGGGAAGACCCTTCAAGTTCAGACACCAAGCAAGCAGCGCCTGGAACCTGGGCTGGGCCAGCCACCAAGGGACCAACAGGACTACCCTCCCCTGATTAGTCTCCAAACAAGCCAGGACTTAGAGCAACAACCAAACCTGTGGGAAGAGGTACAGATAACTCCACCTCGACCAGTCCAGTCGAAAGGCATCGACCCCGATGGCCTTGCAGTCGGGGAAGGGCGTCGCATATACAAGGAATACACCTCGACCACACTGACACAAAAAGGTCCGTGTCTGGGTGCCCAAATGTCCGGCAGAGCCAATGGAACGAGTCGGTGATAACAGTCCATTACGTGGGCAGGGGAACGAAATGGAACAGGCCATCCGCCAGTACGATGAACACTCCCTGGACATGAACCGCCAGGAGTGCCAAACCCTGAGGCAAATCACCCGAAGTTACCAGCCCCAAAGAGCCAAGAACGGCATCGAACCCCCACGGTTCAGACAGTGAACCACAGGGAAGCAGTCCGAATAGAGCCAGATCACTGATCCTCGAGCGATGCGAACCCTCTGAAGCAAATGCCACACCGCTGCGAATTCCCACACCATGCTTGTGAACCTGATGGGAGGATGGACCCAACCGACCTGGTGAGAACTGGCCACAAAGCCCCACGACATAGAACCCAAAAAAAACCAAAGAGGAAGCCGGCAACACAAGCAACTAACACAAGACCCCCGGGGTCCGAACCATGCAATTGCGAGAGCGGCAGAAGGGATGTCACCGAAGGAACCAGAACAGCCGCCGCAGCCAGATCCGACCCAACAGGTAGACCAGCACGGCGAAGTTCAGACTCGCACACAGCTGCTCAAACAACTGACGTGTGACCTGGGTGCCCTCCAAAAACAGCTGAAGGCAGGACTGTAGCTGCAGCAACGCTGCAGGAGGGAGAGACAAGGAGGCGGTTCGAGAGTCTCACACAAAACCCAGCCAAGTTCGAATGCGAGAGGTAACTAAATGGGACTTCATACAGTTTACCAAGAACCCGAACCAGGCGAGCTAGGAAAGAAGCGAATCCCTGGCAAGCAGACACACAGACTGGCTGGGAGCCTAGACCTATCAGTTATCACGGTAAGTCAGAACCCGAACCCCTAACAGATGCAAATGGGTTACCACGATCCAGGTACGGCGTGTGACCGTGCGAGGTGCCAGATTTAAGCCAGAAGGCAACAAAATCGGTAAGCCTGTTGCCCCATGACAAAACTGAGCCAGTCCCAGAACCTAGGATGAATTGGGATGTGCCGACACGTGTCCTAGAGGTCCAGACACACCATCCAAACGCCCGGTTCCAAAAACAGCCAGACCTGGGACAGAGTAGTCATCCAAAAGAAGGCAAAAAGACCCAGGAGTTCAGACGGGGTAAGACCAGAATGAACCGCAGGTCCGGACAGACCCGTTCCGGAACTGTAATCAGGCGGGAAACACAACTGAGGGACACCGTTGTTTTGACCATGCCCAAGCAAACCCACATCAGGATGACCAAACAAAGCGCAGGAGAAGAGGCCTGCCCAGCCAGCCCCGAACCCCTCCAAAGGAGGAGGAGACTCCCAACGCCACCATAGGCCAGAGGAAACAACCCGAAATGCCCACGAATCGTGGGACCAGGCGAGAGCAAGCAGCGCGAGCCTCCCCCCCCAACCACTCCTTCAATAGGGAGAACTGCGAAAAGGCTGACGGCCCTTACAAGAGCTCAACCGACGCTTTGAGCAATAACTGTGTCAACCAGACATCGACGGCTCCACAGGAAAGGCCAGCCACAAAACTGGCACAATTGGCTTACAACGACCGAAGGAAGCCCGAGCCCTGACAGGGTGACCCTTCCGGGCAGAACCCCCCCCCCCCCCGCGCGGAGAAGCAACAATTCCGACAGATTGGCAAACAGATGAAGCCGTCTGCAGATAATGCAACACTGCAGACTCTGCAATTCTCCCCCCCCTCCCGAAGAGGGGGGAGTTGCGCAGACAGCAGCTGTGGTGATTTCATGCTAGTTTGCTTGTTTTCTGATTGGGAAGTTGTGCTTGCTAGTTCGGCTTTTGCTTTGCAGTGTTTAACCAGCTGTAGTTTGTTTTGGGATTCCTACCTTTCTGGGTGCCTGACCTGGTAGATGACAGACAGACTGCTTCCAACTACATGGAGGTGTCTATAGGCCATTGCTCATTGTGCCTATCTGAGGGGGGCCAGGTTCTGGCTCGTGGTCCTCGGTAGGCCTAGAACTCCATTGATTGACTTTTGCCATCGTCTAATACATACACATCAGCTCGGAATAGCTCCAGGGAGCCAGAAGGGGTCTCCACAGAAACAAACATTCTTGCCAAGAAAATTTTTAACAGATAAACAATAATTTTTTTACCTGCAGCTGATGTCACAGCAGGGTTCTGCACCCCATTTTTCAAGACATGTTCTTGATGATGTTGAGTACGCTGTTGTGCTTTGAATTGTTCCCAGTCAGCAAGAAGTTGTCTGCGACGTGTACTTACAGCAGCCCGTTCAACAGCATAATCTTGCAAAAGTACATCAGCACGCACCCACACTGCCTCTGCTACTGTTAGGGTACGGTGAAGTGAGGCTAAGCACCCAATGACATCTTCACCTTCGGTTGATTCACTTAACTGATAGCAAAAAAATTATAACAAAGCTACATACTATATAAACAAAAGGAGAAAAATGGTCCAGGAAGGACCAAGATGTTATAAATTCTTTTATTATTAGATATGAGGGTTGGGTATCAAATTCTTGGCAACATTATTGTGACTGAAAACTCTCGTTTGCACAACAAGAAAAAATATAAAGGACAGTTCGAAAGTAATCTTAACCCTTAGACCACGCAATACATACATATATGATTTGACATAAAATATAATTTAACATAAGTTTTTAAAACTTGCAGACTTTCCAATTTTTTTTGCATTATCAACTAGGCAAATGCTCCAACTTTGTCGAAATGATCACATCATAACTTGAAAAACAAGAAAATCAAAATTAATTTTAAAATTGAATATTGAAAACTTCAGATTTTCAATTCAGAATACAAAATACGAATTATCACCAATTGGTTATTGAATAGTATTATTCTCTTAGAATAGCGTATCATCTTCATTTTCATCAAATTAGAATATAGGTTTTCAGTGTAGTTTATTGTAAAAAAAAATTGCCAATAGAGCATTTGAAATACAGTACTGTATGCAGCAAATTTAGACAAAACAATTATAACTCCAAATGTATAGTTTATGAAAAATCCATTCTGAAGGGATCGTAGAACACACAGCTCACTACACAATATGTCAAAATAATTAGAATCGGTCAAAAACTGGAATTTTGCAAGCCACTTAAAGTTGAAACAAGTTTCAGAGATAATTGAAATTATCAACAATGAATAAAGGTAGTTTTAATTTCTTAATTTAATTAAATGTTTTAATAAACATTATTTGGCATTTATACTCAAATATGTGAAAGTTGTCGGTCAATATGTGTTGAAATGAAGTCAAGAAAAAATAACCCCCCAAAAAACACAATATAGGGATAATTATAATAATTATAATGATTTAGGGGATATATTTAGAGTATACTTTATATAAGTGAAAAAGCCCTAATATGGTCCATAATCATCAAAGCAACTTAAAGAGACAAAGAAAATAGTTTGAAATCAGATAAAAAAAATCAGCCAAAAAAATTAGAAGTCCTAAGTTTGGCAATTTGTGACCGATTGATTTGTTGACCAATTTCATTCTGTCTTCACATAGTTATGGAAACATATGCATTCTTCAGGATGTAAAGGTTACAACAAAACCATATAATAAACAAAGGAGAAAAAACTAAATTATTAAAAAAAAAAATCCCCTAAAAAATATTTTTGGGACATTGATGAAAGTAACATATATTAACATTGAACAAAGTATTTATATGATTTATAACAAAATAGATCATATTAACTTAGTTACTCATTATTATTTGTGTTATTATGTATTACTCAACAATGATATAAAGGCACCCACTGCATATCCACTTTGTGGACACTTCTTACTACTACCATTGTTCTTCTTTGAGCATCAGACAGGTGTTTGCATCTCTTTATTACTGAATAATTCTTCAGTTCCAGTTATGAGGAGCTGTTCTCCTTATCAACAAAATGTTCTTATTTTCCAAAAATTCATCTAAAATCAATTTCTGAAAATATTTTTATGAAAGTTTCACGACACTGAAGCCAATATGTTGGAGATTTGTTTAAAATTTTTAAGTTATTTTTACATAATTCAAATATTTTTTACTAATAGACCCCCCCCCAATATGCGCGATCTAAGGGTTACAAAGAAAAACACCAGCGTTGAATGTAATGAAATGCCTGTTTCTGGGCGAGCCCTGGAGGCTCTCTCAAGCTATCATCACTTTTTAAGTGCCATACTACTGTACCTAGTGTCATCAGTTGAAAAATTCTTTTTGCCTACCAGGGACTACGAGCCAGAACCTGGCTCGTAGGTATGAACCTGTGGTATGATCACTTTACGTTTAAAGGATACCATCTTTACTTTCACCAGGGAAGGCACCCAGAAAGAGAGGTGAATCAAAACAAACCACTGCCCGGTTTAAAAATGCAACCAAAGCCCCAAAATCCCAAAAGAATTCCTCAAATAATAAAACAATCAATCAAAATTTAGTGAAACTAGTTCCACCCCCCCCCCCCAGTTAGTTAACTACATCTCCCCCCTCGTTGATCTGGCTCTTGTTGACAGTTTCGTTTCGTTGGCTTTGCAGGACATTGACCTCTTTGCGTCTGCATGGTCTTGGTGTCTGCTGTTTTAAACGGCGCTGTTCCCCAACTTCGAGGCCCTCGTGGTGGATGGGTTTCGGACCAGACTGGTCGAGATTCCTGAATTCAAAGTGCATTTACCTCTCCCCCAGTTCGACTGTTGCTCTGGGTGCTGATGAGTCTGGAGTCTTACAGGAGGAATGATTCTTCTGACTCCTTGATGGCCAGCCCAGCCTTGGTTTCAGGAATTGCTTGCTCGGTGTCCGAACCCGGGCATTTTTCCACAGTTCCGGCCCTATCAGAGGGTCGGGCAGGTGATATACCTCGCTGGTTCAATATTCTCTTCCACTTTTCACGTCTGGACTTTTTGACATGTCTTTATCGCCATTTGTATGATGATTAGGGAGCTGGTTTGATGGTGCCACCTGTGGTCTTCTTGGTGGCAGTATGAGGTTTCTTCACTATCTTTTTGTCACTTGGTCCCAGAAATTGGAAATATTATCCCCCCCCCCAAAAAAATTACTATCCCCAGAAAAATTTCTTTCGAAGTATGAGAGTCCAACATTCAGTGTATGGCTAGTTTCACCAAAGTATTGGAGAGGACAAGATAAACAGGAAATAGTGTGGACACCAAAAGCATTGGAAGCAGGAGCAGCAGTGTGAACCAGATTACTTTGGAGTTAGTTTGTTAATAGGTAAGTTTTACATCAAGAGGACAAAGGGTATTAATGAGATTTTTGAGTTCAGATATGAAGAGGAAGGCACAGCAATGTTATCAGTAATGTAAACAGGTTTGGTATTAAAGAAATTTCTTTTAGCTTGAGAATAGGCACAGTAGAAAAAATGTAAGGGCTAACAAAGGTGTGGGAAAGACCTGTAAATAAACAAAATGGCAGAATCAAGAAACTGAGGGTCACTGACACATAGGGCCCAGAGGAAGAGAGAGAACACTTTTCTTGGCAGAAGGGGATGGTAGGAAAAGAAGTGAATGTACATACCAGAGTGCATAGGCTTGCGGTAAACAGAAAAGAGAAGCCAGACACAGAGCTGTGATCGTGAACATCTAGGAAAGGAAGGAGGGAATTAGATTACCATTCATCTTTTAGATTGGTAGGAGCCAGATTGGTAACAGAAGAGACTGGAAAAATGCTAGCATCATAAGGCCATAAAGCAAAAATGTCATGAACACAGTGAGTAGTGGGAAGAACAGTTTCAAAGTACTGTACTCCATACAGTATAGAGATTGGCAAGGAGAGGGGGGGAGAGAGGAGAATCCATGGTGACACCAAACGTCTCAGAGAAGAATTTTCCATTGAAAGAGAAAAAGTTAAAAGTCAACACGGTGTCTGATAAGTTCAAGGAAAACGTCAGAAGGAAGCAGGAGATAAAGAAGGCCCTCAGTCACCTTCTGACTAAGGAAAGAGAACATCATTAAGGAAAACATTAGTATTAAAAAAAAATCATCATCAGGAGGGCTGCAGTCTTTCGATGAAATCCTGAGTGTGACACAGATGGGCAGGAAAAAATTAAATACCAAATAGTGAGAGTTTTGGCAAGCGAGGATGCAAGAGGATAACTGACAAGAGCCTTTGAAGAAATGATAGGACAATAGAACAAAGATACAAACAGGGGTAAATAGGAATAACATCGCTAGCACCATATGTGGCATGCTACAACAATGTAACATACTGTACTGTACTTCCATGCCAGGCGCTGAGGCCATACTGAAGTCAGCACTAACCCACCACCACATGCTTTCTTCCACTGGGTTGTGATCCTAACAAGCACAAGAAATATTATCTAAAACACTTAACTCTAATTACATAAAATGCTATGTTAACACTTTGTTGCTTTGGGCCCGCAAGCGCCCCACTACCCCAGATGGGGATTCGCGTTCCCCGGGAGGGCGAGGGAGAGTGCGGTAATTCTGAAAAGTGTATACTCTTTTTCAACTTTGTCACCTCAATTCTCGTCCTAAGACATTAAATTTGGTATCAATGTGTTCGCAATAGAATTATCTAGAGGCGTAAATGCATATGAACTCCAAAAGCCCGGCTTACCACCCGCAGCAAACAGAGAAAGTGAAAGCGAGTTACCCGGGATTGCACAACAGCAATAAAATGTGTACATTCTTTTCACTTTGGTCACCTCAATTCTAGTCCTAGGTCTTTCATTTTGGTATCAATGTGTTCGCAATAGAATTCCCAACAGGAGTATATGCATATACAGTAATGTAAAAAACCGTAGAGCGCTCCACCCGCCGACGTGATGAAAGCAGGCCGCAGTTACCGAGAAGAGAGCTCCAGGCATTCCATTAGAGCGCGCGGTAATACTGAGAAGTGTATACACTTTTCAACTTTGTCACGTCAATTCTCATCATAGGTTTATCAATTTGGTATCAATGTGCTCGCAATAGAATTGTCTAGAGGCATAAATGCACATAAACTCCAAAAGCCCGGCTTACCACTCGCAGCAAAAAGAGAAAGTGAGAGCGAGTTAACCGGGATCGCGCAAGAGTAATAAAATGTGCACATTCTTTTCACTTTGGTCACCTCAATTCTCGTCTTAGGTCTTTCATTTTGGTATCATTGTGTTCGCAATAGAATTCTCTACAGGCGTAAATGCATCTAAACTCCAAAAGCCTGGCGTACCACCCAGAGCAAATAGAGAAAGTGACAGCGTGTTACCCCCATGAGGGCTAATCAAGAGCAATAAAATGGTATACTCCTTTCAACTTTGTTACCTCAATCTGGTCCTAGGTCTTTCATTTTGGTATCATTGTGTTTGCAATGAAATTCTCTACAGGAGTATATGCATATAATGCCCTGCCGACAAGATGAAAGTGGGCCAAGGTTACCAGAAAGAGCGCGCTGCGCCACAGGGGCGTTACTGCCAAGGCTCCTCTCTTTACATTAGAGAGCACGATAATACTTAAAAGTGTATACTCTTTTCTACTTTGTCACCTCGATTCTCGTCCTAGGTTTTTCAAATTGATATCAATGTGTTCGCAATAGAATTCTCTACAGAACTAAATGCATATGAAGCCCAAAAGCCTGGTGAGAAAGTGAGAGCATGTTACCAGGGAGCGCACAAGTGCAATAAAATGTGTACACATTCTTCACTTTGGACATCTCAATTCTCGACCTAGGCCTTTCATTTTGGTATCATTGTGTTCGCAACAGAATCCCTACAGGGCTATATGCATATACTGTAACCCCGCGATTATCCGGGATTCGAACATCCGAAAAACGCCCTTATACGGCCAAAATCGTGATCGAATAAAGTTATCACAATATCCGGCCATAACGGCCACAGGAACCGGATTAAAGCTGGTTTGGCCGGATGAACATTCGGCCATACCGTATTAATCCCGTCTGTGGCTCTAGACGCATGGTGGAGGAGGGGGTGGGTGGGTGGGTGGTGTCGGGAGGGAGGGAGGGAGGAGAGCGTCAGGAGGGACCACCTGGTACAGGAATTACCATTAGTTTTAGAACAATTAATCATAGCCAAAACAACATGAAATAAGTACTAGTAATAATGTAATAACAAATAAATAAAGTTTTCTAAAAGCAATGTGCACAGACTGGAGTTTCCTTAAAAAATATTCTCCTGGCAGCCTACGTAAGGTGCTATAGCTGCCCCACGCCAAGTGGACCCGTCCAATACTGGTCAACCCATGTGCGTCCGTCCCTCGTGTTATACACGTGCTGCGCCATTAGTGAAATTTTTTTTAAATAACTTTTTATTTTCATAGTAACTTTACACATTTTGGCCAAGACTATGTCTAGTAGCAGCATCATCGTTTCGGGGTGTTAAGAGGAAGAAGTTGTCCTGGCAATTAAAGACAAGTTACGTGTTGTTCAACCAGTGAGGCGTCACAGGCAGCCAAATGCCTTCAACAAGTGAGGCGCCACAGGCAAGCCAAGCGCCTTCAACAAGTGAGGCGCCACAGGCAAGCCAAGCGCCTTCAACAAGTGAGGCGTCACAGGCAAGCCAAGCGCCTTCAACAAGTGAGGCGCCACATGCAAGCCAAGCGCCTTCAACAAGTGAGGGCATGCAAGCGGCCTTTAACAAGTGAGGCATCACAGGCAAGCCAAGCGCCTTCAACCAGTGAGGCTTCAGCAGCTGGTAGTCAAACTAACTTTGCTTAAGGGGGCGTTTCAATGGTTGCAGAGAAGTTGTTCAATGTCAACCAATATTTTTTGACTAGTTGTATATGAAAAGGGCTGCAATTGTCCCATGTTTCAGTACTTCAGCGTAAATAGAAAGAGAGTTTTTTTTTTTTTTTTTCAACGTTTTTTTCACATTTTCAAATCGACACTTCTTCACACACGTTTCAGATATAATTATTCTGTGACCCTTTTCTGACACATTGGCATATAATAAAGGCTTGCATGTAAAAGAATTTCCAAAACATCTTTAGTTTTCCTAATACAAATGTTCAAAGTTCCCCCCCAAAAATTATGCAAATATGGCATGTTTATTGCTATTATAAAATCAGTAAATGAACTTAGAGAAACATGGATACATGCACAAGTAGAGAGAAGCCATACATTATATACTGTGTAAGTTTCATGTAAATTGAATAAAAAATTAAAAAGTTTTGTCAACATTTGTGTCAATTGAAAAAAAACAGAAATTAATAAAGTCTAAGGTTCTAAAATCTGTGGCTGAGGTTGACATCAACCAATTTTCTCCAAAATTGGCATCCTTACAGATAGGCTTACGTACAGTAAGGTCTGTAAGTTTGATGCAAATCGCCCAAAAAAAAATGAAAAAAAAAAAATTTTGAAAAAAAAAAAAAAAAAAAAAAAATCCTTTTTTTTTTTCTCTTAAATTTTTTCCAATTAAACTAATTATAATATTTGTTTAATATATGCTATTGTGATAGCAAAGAGTCATAGCTATGATTTCAGTTGACACTTTTGATTCATAATCGATTTTGACCATTTTGGCATAATTTTCACAACTACTTCATTACTTTTTTTCTCCCTTCCTATTTATGCTACGATGCTGAAACTTGGACCAGATGAAACACTTTTCATATAGAACTTGTCAAAAAAGTTTGATTGAAATCGAACGAGTTTTCATTTTTTGCATTTTTGAGCCAAACAGGATTGAAACGCCCCCTTAATGAACTGTACAGTAATTTTAACACTTTCGCGCCATGGCGAAGCGAAAAAAAACTCCTGCCTTGTGCTTTGGGCGTTACGCGCGCCTAAGCGGTAAGACCTAAAAGTGTATACTCTTTTTACTGTCCTGACACTATTTGTAGGCCTACGTATTTAAATTTGGTATCACTGTGTTCACAATAGAATTGTCTATAAGAACATACATATAAAATGCTGCCAAAGCATAAGGAATATCAACACAAAATAAAAATATTGACATCACTTGCCGAGAGCGCCAAACAGCAACAAAATGTTTCCACTCTCTTAATGATTGCGAAGGCCACATTTATCCTACATCGTTGATTATGGTATCATTGGAACCGCAATAAAATTCTCTATACGGACATATGCATATAAATATAGAATCAATGTCGCAACCAACCCACAAGACGGTTGGAAGTGGCTGAAGTGTTACCCGCGGCGGCATATCGGCGCCATACAATTGTTATACCAAGATGAATCACTGCCATGCCGTTTTCTTTAATAAGCTCTTCGGTTATTAGAAAAAACGTAAATTTCATGGCGAACATTTCTAAACTATCCCCAACAAAATCGGATAGAAAATGGAATTTATACAAATATTTTATCGTTGGACTAGAGGGTGCGTCGGCAAAGTATAATAGGGAGAAAAAGATTGGACTCTAACGCTTGTCCAGGGGGCATGAAAGTGTTAAGTGTTAATTTTAGTGTTGTGTTAGTATAGGTTACGTAAATTGTTAACAATTCTTAACTTCAAGATGTGTGGCATCAATCAAGAAGACGAACACCAACAAGGTAAGTTGAGGTTTCTAGTTGAATATCTAATAATTATATGTGGCAAGGCAATTCAAATTATGTTGTTTGTAGTATAAAAATTGTTGGAAATGGTCACTTTTGGACTCGTAGGTAAAAAAGTACCATTATCCGAAAAACTTGATAATCCGACTGGGGGTTCTTCCCATATAGTCCGGATGATCGAGTGGAGACAGTATAAAGTCCAAAAGCCAGGTGTACCAACCACAGCAAACAGAAAGTGACGGAGCGTTACCCCAGTGAGCACTAATAAAGAGCAATAAAATGGTATTCTCTTTTCAACTTCGTACCTCAATTCTGGTCCTAGGTCTTTCATTTGGTATCATGGTGTTCGCAATGAAATTCCCTACNCAAAAGATCAGTCTGCAAGCCAGGAAGACCCCGGAACTCCAGAAGGCAGAACCGGGTCACACGAGGAAACAAAGCCCCCTGAACCCACAAAAGGGGCACCAAGAGGAAGAAACCTCTGGAACGAAACCAAAGAACCCAAAGGAACCCAGAATCAAACCAGGGGAGCCCAAACCACCACATTCGCCGGCGGAGAAACACCACAGAAAGGCAAAGTGCAGCCCCAAGACAGAACCCCCAAGGAAACGGTCATAACAGACCGGAAACTGAGGGACAAGGTGTGGGAGTAAGCATAACAGCCAGGGACTCTGAGCCCAAACCCAAGGGCCCCGACCCAAAAACAAACAAAATGGGAAACCCAGTGTAAAATCAACACCCAAACGTTCCCAGAGGAACAGGAAACGGGCAGAAAACACCAGAAAAGCAAAGATACGACAACAGGAGAATAAAACCCCTGAAAAAAGGTGAAAACTCACCCAAGAAGCTCGCTCGCACACCCAGGTGCATGTAAACAAACCGCAACGCCGCCCTGATGGCCACGCCGGGAAACCGGCAGACGAAAATGGCCGCCAGAACAGAGGGCTGTGACCGATGCTAAAGATACAAAAACACGCCAGCAAAAGTGGGAAGCAAGCAGACTGGATGGGCGAAAAACTTCACCCAAAAGCAGTAAACCCAGGCAGGGGCAAACCACCCCAGAACTGCTAGCAGGCATCCCCCACAACCCCGGGAACCAGCAACAGAGGCCTCGGGCCAGAGCCGTCCTCCGCCCTTAAAGAAAAGGAAGCGTCTACGGGAAAGACCAGCTGGTAAGACCCGGAAGCCTTGGCAGGAGGAACAGGCTCAAAAATATCCGTCCCGCAACACGAACGGGGCAGCCCCTGAAAACCGCCCGAGTCTCGGCCCCAACTAAACCCCGCCCCGACCCCGAAACCCACAGACGGTGAGGAGCCGGGAAAGGGGCGAACAGCACCTAACAAAAACGGGGCGGCCTCGGGGCATCTGAGTGGGAAACCAACCTAGCATGTTGCAGCAACCTAACCTAGCTTGCAACATGGATGCCGCCTGTACTCTGAACAGTAATAACATCAGGAGAGTACCAGAGAACAAGCAGAGAATATCTCTCGCAAGACTCTGGGTCAAGGTGTCAGTGACCCAACAGGCAGCATGACGGAGGTAAAAGTGGCGACTGTCACCCAGAGACAAGGGCACAGCAACCAACGATCCCGTACAAGACGGGTTGGAACCCGGAAGACACATTCAATGGTCCACCGAGCCCAGACAGGGGTTTCCAGGGCCCGTAGGCTGACTGCTATGGGAAGCCCGGGAAAGGTGTTGCTAACCGGTTAAGAAACCCAAACATAACAAGAGGGTAGAGGATAGCACTGAAAACCCCTGCAACGTGTACAATCACAGGGACCTAGCAGAGGGCCGCCAAACACTACCAGTGGAACTATAGCCACACTAGGCAGACCCCCACCAGGCATGAAAATAAAAACAAAAGAAAACCCCCCGCAAAAGTACACAGTCTCCAGAGGCAACAGGAACCGGTCGCCGCTTAGGTGGCAGGCTGCGCAACACCTTGACACTCTAATCAGCACAATACCAGTCCCTACCCAGGGCCAAACAAGGGGCCCCCAAGCCCCAGCTGACCCCAAGGGCGAGGCAAATGCCGAGCAGCAGGAACGTCTACGGGAATGGTTCCCAAATGCCCCAGGGAAGATAACCCTGTTATGCAAGGGCAGTACTCACAGGGCGCTTAGGGAAGTCAGCCACTAAGCATATGCAGCCCCGGCACTGATGAGGTACTCCTGGTCACCACACAGCACAACACATGGCAGTGTGCCACACAAGGCAAACACCGCCTAGGAAACTGAGGCCAGAGAAGCGTCTATCCCGGTTGACATTAGCTTAAAAACTGAAGCTTGGCAGCCGGCGCGGGGAGGGCTGCGTGGACAATTGGCGCGGCAGTAAAGTGTGATGTTTGCTTGTTTGCTTGTTTCCTTGGGATTGTAGGGAGTTTCTACCTCTCTGTTCGGTTTTTTGTTTTAGTTTTTTACCATATGGGGTTTGTTTTGTTATGCCTACCTTTCTGGGTGCCTAACCCCGATCAATGGCAGATAAGGAAAACCTCAACCACAAGGGGGGTTTTCCAGGGTCATTGCTCCCTGAAACCTCTCTGAAGGGGCCAGGTTCTGGCGCTGGTCCCTGGTAGGTCTGAAATCCTTAGCTAATGTCCCGGTCTAATATAACATACATTAGCCCGATTAGCTCCATGGAGCCGTAGGGGCTCCCCACAGAAAACAGGCGCTGACTTAGCAAGCGTCGGGGAAGTTCTGCTTCGCCGAAGCTGTCAGGCAGGGTGTTGCCACAAAGAAATAATTACCTAATTATTTCAATGTCTCTGATTGATTTTGTCTTCGTTTTTTGCTGTGATATTATTCAATAGTGTGTAGCGTGATATAGTTATATAATAAAATGTGTGAATCATCGCTGTACTCAAAATTATGGTGTGCATATTATTGATTAAATTATTATGATGCTCATAAAACAGTGAACAAACACTTTGTCAGTTATTACACTATATACACAGGTTGTATATAAGTATCTGCACGTTTTGTTCACCATAACGAACCACTAAGTTGATAATGCGAGTCAAAAAGCAACGAGGAGTGGTCACATCTGCCAGCCAGCCTCTCGCCACCACTCCCTCCCTCAAAAACTCATCACTAACCAAATTCCTCCTCCCACCATACTGTTTTTGCTTTTATTCGCTATGTACAGACATTATATATAAGTATCTACATTTGTGTTCACTATAAGGAACCATTAAGTTGGTATGCTGACTCAAACAGCAGCAAGGAGTGACCACCACACACCAGCCAGCCCCGCCACTGGCTGCCACTCCCTCCCTCCCTCCCTCCCTCACCTCACCTGACTCGCCAACATTCTCTTCCCACCATACTGTTTTTTGCTTTTATTCACTATATACAGACATTATACATACGTACAGTATCTGCATATTTTGTTCACCATAGCGAACCTCTAAGCAGAACCGTCCAGGTTCTGTTTTCGGAGTTGCACTCTAGTCTCCATCATTTTTTGCTAACCCCATTACCTACATAACCCAGGATGTTCTCTCTGGTAGCCATGTGTTTCTGAGGGTTGACGCCGTGCATCAGCCACTACAGCAGCCATATGAGGACCTTTCCGGGTGCTGTCTAGGACTCCGAAAACCATTACTACTGATCTCTAGGGTGCTGAAGTGGTTGTCTTAATCGAACAGGTGATAGCAGTACATTTCAACGCCATGTTGGCAGTGGCAACCCCAGCTGTTGCTGCTGTGGAGGTCTGGTACCCCACACCAACAAACTGAACCCCCACCATCAGCAGACTCTCTTCCTGAAACCTATTGGTTTCTTTCATCTTCTAGGACCATCTCCAGATCCAAGCCCTCCAGTGCCTACTGATGATGGTATGGATGACAGCAATGGCGCCATCAACATGGAGGGTAGTACTACTCGCACAGGATGCACAGTGCATCGCCCTGCCCGATTCCTGGACTCTGTTACCTTGTTGCCTGGAGAGGATTGGAAGGTGATGGGTGGGTGGGGGAGGGGGTTACTGTAGTGACTTCAGTACCCCCTACGTGGAGTAGGGGTGTACAGCAACATTATTGTACGGTACTTGTACTGTACTCGAGAACTGCAACCCAGTCACAGCATACCATATAATTAAATGAGAAACAACAAAACATAATAAGGTCTTGAATACATGATAATGCTTCATAAGACATGCCAAATAAAAAAATACAGCACTCACTCTCTCTACTGGTCGATCCATCAGTGCGTTCCACCTGATGCTTTAGCGAATCATCCAACCCATTCAAACATTTACCTGTAAACAGATTAAAAAATAAATCATCCATTCTTATCATATACAAATGGGGAAGCAGTTCTCTACAAGCATGGATATGACCTTTACTCCCAAGCAGGAATGTGACCCTTTCTCCAGAGCGGGTATGTGACAAACTAGCTGGATTTACTCAGGTGGAAACCAACAGGAAACATGTGGTGAGTATGTGAACCTTCCCACTGAGCAGGGATGTGAACCTTCCCACTGAGCAGGGATGTGAACCTTCCCCCTGAGCAGGGATGTGAATCTTCCCCTGAACAGGGATGTGAATCTTCCTCTGAGCAGACATGTGAACCTTTCCCCTGAGCCAGGATGTGAACCTTTCCCCTGAGCAGGCATGTGAACCTTGCCTCTAAGCAGGAATGTGGACCTTCCTCCTGAACCAATCCTCAAACCAAGGCAAAGGCATCAAGCCATAAGGAAAATAGCTCCATGGAACTCAACTCCGAAAAACCCAAAGAGGAAACTGGCAAAGCAAAATCCAATGAAGGGCAGAGAGAGCCTCAACCCAATGGTCCCAGCAGTAGTTAAACTTCTCAAAGTCAAGCAGACCTTGAGAAACATGAACAATGCCCAGAGCCAAACTCTGACCAAGGATAAAGCCATCAGGGGAGTACTGCTTGGGGACTAGGAACAACCATCACCCCCACATGAAGAGGTGACCCAGTTGGGCCAGTGAGAAAACCCAGAGTTGAACCCTGGTTGATACCTGGTTGATGGGGTTCTGGGAGTTCTTCTACTCCCCAAGCCCGGCTCGAGGCCAGGCTTGACTTGTGAGAGTTTGGTCCACTAGGCTGTTGCTTGGAGCGGCCCGCAGGCCCACATACCCACCACAGCCCGGTTGGTCCGCCACTCCTTGGAGGAATAAATCTAGTTTCCTTTTGAAGATGTCCACGGTTGTTCCGGCAATATTTCTTATGCTTGCTGGGAGGACGTTGAACAACCTCGGACCTCTGATGTTTACACAGTGTTCTCTGATTGTGCCTATGGCACCTCTGCTCTTCACTGGTTCTATTCTGCATTTTCTTCCATATCGTTCACTCCAGTACGTCGTTATTTTACTGTGCAGATTTGGTACTTGGCCCTCCAGTATCTTCCAAGTGTATATTATTTGATATCTCTCTCGTCTTCTTTCTAGTGAGTACATTTGGAGAGCTTTGAGACGATCCCAATAATTTAGGTGTTTTACCTCGTCTGTGTGCCGTATATGTTATCTGTATTCCCTCTATTTCAGCAATCTCTCCTGCTCTGAAGAGGGAAGTGAGTACTGAGCAGTACTCAAGACGGGACAACACAAGTGACTTGAAGAGTACAACCATTGTGATGGGATCCCTGGATTTGAAAGTTCTCGTAATCCATCCTATCATTTTTCTGGCTGTCGCAATATTTGCTTGGTTATGCTCCTTAAACGTTAGGTCATCAGACATTATTATTCCCAAATCCTTTACATGCTGTTTTCCTACTATGGGTACATTTGATTGTGTTTTGTACTCTGTATTATGTTTAAGGTCCTCATTTTTACCGTACCTGAGTACCTGGAATTTATCACTGTTAAACATCATGTTATTTTCTGATGCCCAGTCGAAAACTTTATTAATATCAGCTTGAAGTTTTTCAATGTCTTCAGCCGAGGTAATTTTCATACTGATTTTTGTGTCGTCTGCAAAGGATGATACGAAGCTGTGGCTTGTATTTTTGTCTATATCTGATATGAGAATAAGGAAAAACAGCGGTGCAAGGACTGTACCCTGAGGTACAGAGCTTTTAACTGCACTTGGACTAGATTTTATATGGTTGACCGTTACTCGCTGAGTCCTGTTTGACAGAAAACTGAGTATCCAGCGTCCTACTTTACCGGTTATTCCCATTGACTTCATTTTGTGTGCTATCACGCCATGGTCACATTTATCGAAAGCCTTTGCGAAGTCCATGTATATCACATCAGCATTCTGTTTTTCTTCTAATGCCTCAGTGACTTTGTCGTAGTGCTCAAGTAGCTGTGAGAGGCACGATCTTCCCGCTCGAAATCCATGTTGGCCTGGGTTGTGAAGGTCATTGGTCTCCATGAAATTGGTGACCTGACTCCTAATCACTCTCTCAAATACTTTTATGATGTGCGATGTTAGTGCAACTGGTCTATAATTCTTTGCCAATGCTTTGCTCCCTCCCTTGTGTAGAAGGGCTATGTCTGCTACTTTAAGTGCATCTGGTATCTCCCCCGTGTCCAAGCTCTTCCTCCACACTATACTGAGTGCCTGTGCTACCGGCACTTTGCATTTCTTTATAAATATTGAATTCCATGAGTCAGGACCTGGGGCCGAGTGCATGGGCATGTTTTCAATTTCTCTTTCAAAATTTAGTGCGCTCGTGTTGATATCAGTTATATTTACAGGGGTTTGAATATCCCGCATAAAGAAATTATCTGGATCTTCCACTTTCATGTTGTTTATTGGAGTGCTAAACATGTCCTCATACTGCTTTTTTAGGATTTCACTAATTTCTTTGTCATCCTCTGTGTATGAACCTTCCCCTTCCCCCTTCCAAAATGCCTCAGAACGACGCCAACCAAAAGAGGCCCAAAAGAAGAAGTGCAACTGCTTGAGAATCAGGGTCTACTAGAACTCTGCCTTGACCTGCAACAGGTGAGGGGCCTATCCCAGAAAGACTGCCTTCGAGCAAAAGGAACAGATCCTCTCTGCAGAAGAACCAGATTGAGGGGCTGGAAGGTAACAGCCATGGCTGTGAGCAATGAGGAAATAACCTCAATAAAAAGGAGGGGTAAAAATAGGGAGCTGGATAAAAGGGATGAGAACCAAGCCAAATCTAAAGCCTGTGCCAGCAGTTCATTGACACACAAAATGGGCAAGGAAAAAGACCGCCACCATCTTCTAAATGGGGGCAACATCCAATCTGGGCAGAGCCACAAAAGCTGGAACTGCATGTAACAAGGAACCAACACCTGGAACTGAAGACACATATAGGCCACCCTGGAGTTGGTCTGAGAAGAGCTGAATCATAGCCCAGATGTGCAAAATGACTACCAAATGAGCATAGGCCCTGTGATCATCCGTGATCAGGGCCCCAGAAAGCAAAGGCAGCCGGACATGGAGCTGCCAGCTGGGCATGTTTTTGAGAAGAATCAGAGCAAAACAGCAGCTCTTAACACTTTGGTCCGGGCATGACGCAATGCTGCGTCATCCGTTTACTGTCGGTAGTCACGGGGATGACGCAATGCTGCGTCATCCACTAAAATAATCGCCAAAAATCAGGTTTTTATCCGATTTTTGGGGGACTGGTTTTAAAATGCGCGCCTATGTCTTCCCTACACACCTATGTCTTCCCTATATGCCTATGTCATGTTCAACACACAACACTGAGGTGGTAAGTACAAAAGATTGTATTATTTTGTATATTTTTTTTTGTTCATACTTTCACGTATTGTACTGGCAATATTGTTCTTCAATTGGCGCTTATATGCACATATCCGTCTAAAGCATTCTATTAGGAACAATTTCATACCTAAATGAGCGCTGTAACACGAAAATTGAGATTAGCAACAAGAAATAATACTAAACACTTGTGGGCAGGAATTGGGAGTGTAGCTGGAAGGCGTTTGGGCACTCACTCGCGGCTAACGTGGCCCGTCTTCAACTCGTCGGCAGTTGGAGCGTGACCAGGTTTTTATTTTATATGCTAATGTTCCTCTAGAGAATTCTATTGCAAACCCATTGATACCAAAATGAAAGACCTAGGAAGAAAATTGAGGTGACCAGAGTGAAGAGTGAACACATTTTATCGCTTTTGCGCGCTCCTGGGTAACTCGTTCGCACTTTGTTTGCTGCGGGTAATTAACCAAGCTTTTGGAGTTTATATGCATTTAGTGCTGTAGAGAATTCTATTGCGAACACAATGATACTAAATTTAATCTCGTAGGACGAGAATTGAGGTAACAAAGTTGAAGAGAGTATACACTTTTCAGAATTACCACACGCTCCCGTGAAACGCTGGGACCCACATCGCATAGTTGAGGGGTGGCGCGACGGGTGTGCCAAAGTGTTAAGAAGGGCAAAAGAAGCACCCCAAGAATACTTGAAAGACAGAGCTCATTTAATGCCACTCAAGTGCGTGGGTTTCACAAGTCATGTCAAATCCAAAGAAAAACAGGGTTGTCAGCAAGCCAAGATGAATCATAGCTGCAAACCACAGCCAAAAGACCGAGGCTGACCCAAATGAGGTCGGGTCCATCAAAAAAGCATGGTCCTGATCCTGCATAAACAGAAAGAGGTCAACTTGAGCTGAAGAAGCCATTTGGCGAGGTTATGGAAACCTGCAAATTTGATGCATCTGAGGACTCTAGCAGTACATGGAAATGAACTCAGGGAGCAGCAGCCAAGGAATCCAGCTAAAACAAAACAAGAGGATTAGTATACAAGTATAATCCTTTGCCAAGAGCAAACCATCCTCCACCAACTAAACCAAAGATCAGGCATCAGGCACCTGGCACCCAAAGATTGGGCACCTGACAGCTGGGTGGATAGCGCTTCGGATTCGTAGTCCTGAGGTTCCGGGTTCGATCCCCGGTGGAGGCGGAGACAAATGGGCAAAATGTTTCTTTCACCCTGATGCCCCTGTAACCTAGCAGTAAATACGTACCTGGGAGTTAGACAGCTGCTACGGGCTGCTTCCTGGGAGGTGTGTAACAAAAAGGAGGCATGGTCGAAGACCGGGCTGCGGGGACGCTATAGCCCCGAAATCATCTCAGGCACGGTTGAAGGACACCCAATAACCCTCCTCGGGTTCCCCCAAGCCGCAAAGGTCATACATGAAGGCCTCAGTGCAGAATTATATTCCAATCCTGCTGCCTGA
This sequence comes from Procambarus virginalis, assembly GCA_020271785.1. Taxonomy (NCBI): domain Eukaryota; kingdom Metazoa; phylum Arthropoda; class Malacostraca; order Decapoda; family Cambaridae; genus Procambarus; species Procambarus virginalis. The sequence goes on along the minus strand of WNGS01165339.1, from coordinate 20,098,528 downwards.
CCAGGCAGAAAGACATCATCAGAGCTAGGCATGCCACCATGAGAATTAGATGGCTCCAAATCCCCAGCAGAAAGATATAGCTCAACTGTCTCTGCTATCAATATGAATAGGGCAAATCCTGTAAGCACCAAGTTGAATACAAGTGAAATGAGCTTATAGGGCAGCTGCCGCCTGATATGCCTCTCAACTTAAAGGAGACTCACCCACCCAACAGATAGAATGACAGTCAGAAAGAATGACCTTCAGCATGTAGCAATATCAATAGACATTCCTTGCACTAATAAGTAGCACCCTACACAGTAATGTGGCATCTCTGGGATGAACTCCAGAACCAACTAAAGAAGTCACTGGATAGGGGAACATTATACGAGAACTTAGGGAAGGGCTACCTTCAATACATACAGCTCGAGGCGAGTAATTAACCAAATCCACACATGAAAAAATTCTGCATGGAAAAACACTCACATGAAGCAAACACTAGACTTGAAAACAATACACAAGCAAATGGCACTCACAAGACCAAAGGATGGTAACACTTAGTTGGAAAAAAGCTGGGATCCACCAAAGCTGGCAATTCAAGGAATGGTCCACACAGTGGGACACTATCAACAGGACTCGGCTGTTGATAGTGCGGAGCACCCAGTGGTGCTGCCAACTGACGGTGGCTAAATGGATTATGGGGGTTCGACTTGGGTAGTTGGATAGAACTGCTAAATGGATGTGTAGTTATATTTACAAAATGTGTAGTTATTTGCCATTTCAGATTTTTCTGTTAATGTTGCAGTTGTTTGTTTTGCTGTGCATAATTTCTTGATATTTCCTTGGTGAGGGTGATCATAAAAATCTCCTGGGTCCCTGAGCCTCTCTGAGGGGAATGTGGAGGAGGGGGGGGCCAGGTTCTGGCTCTGGTATGTCATTAAGGACACCTATGGTTGATGTGACTCATGTGTGGAGGAGCTGTCTAACCAAGCTAGCTGCAGGGAACCATTGTTTGGGCCTTCAGAAATTTTTGTCTACCTAAACGCTTTCAATGAGGTATCCAATAGCAAGTTGGTGCATTACTTATATGAATAGCATTCAATATGTCAAGGTCCAACTTGAAGGTTCCATTCAGCAGTACGTACTATACTACCCTTGTTTTATAAAAACCCCTTGTTATAACTACATATTCTGTTATGATACATAGATTTTTTTTTAGAAAATGGGAAAAGAATGTTAGTTGCTGATTTTGTACTATATAGAACTTTTAACCCGCAAATGGCAGCCTGCATTAATCAACAGATGAACCTTGAGTTCAATTTGTAAATTACAATTACCACCAAGATTTTACATTATTATTTTTACTAAAAAGATAGACTACTATATGCATCAGACATTAATTAAAAGAAATTTGGAATATGTAGTATTATTGTGGGCACAAATAATTATACAAAATAATAGTCAACAGCTCCCTTAAAAACACATAAGCTCTATTGGAACTATATTTTTAAATAGAAATGGTCCTTGGTGCTGAAAAAGATGGTAACCAATGCACTATAACAGTCAACACTTTGTGCCTGGTTCACCAAAATCTACCGGATATTCCAAAAACTGTTTCAGTAATATAACTTAAGCTTATCAAAACGTTGAATATTAAAGCATTACCTTTTTGAGTAGAAGCAGTTGTGTGCGTATGGTGAGCTCGAGTGTGTGTAATGACACTTGTTGTATTGGTGATTGAACAGCACTTGGTACCTCCCACTGATGACACTTGAGGAACAGACAGACAACTGCCATCTGTACAAGGTGTGCCATTTCTACTACTCACAGGAACTTTGGATGCATGACAAGATGTTGATGATACAGGATGACTGGCAGTGCTTGATGAAGGCTGGCTGCTGGGAAGAATGGTAGTATGTGCTCGGGCAGTGGCGTGAGAATCAGGCACATATGGCAAAGAAGGATCCACCATGGTGCGAGTGTATGATGGTCGTGAGGAACTGATACGTAGGGTTTCCACGCCACTTACGAGGCTTGATGGATCAGTCCTGTGTTAAGTATAGAAGTAAACATTTAAATAAATATAAACCTACAAAACTGTAAACTATATTTCAGTTAGCATATTACTTTATATAAATCACTAACTTAATAACAATACTACTTCTCTAGTAGCATTTTCTCTATTAGAAAACACAGAAAAAATTTAATCAAATAAGACATATTTGGATAACCAAGCAGAAACACATTAATAAATAGGGATAGCTTAACACTTTGGGAGTTTGGCTTTGTTGCACCTTCTTGACTGAACATTCTGAGCTCTGTTGGCCGCTCGCTAACCGTTCAGTGACGAGAAAAAACCAGTGTTCAATGAAATAAAATGACAATTTCTAAGTGAGCCCCGGTGGCTTCCTGAAGCTATCATACAGTGATCAGTGCCATCAGTCGCAGAGTTCTTAGCCTCCTGGGGACCACGAGCCAGAACTTGGCCCCCTCAGAGAGGCGCAGAGTGTGGTGGCAATATGAACACCTTACATTTAATCATGTCTGCCACCACCAGGGAAGGCACCCAGAAAGTTAGTGAAACAAAACAGACTACTGCATGGTTACAACAAAACAGCAGCCTCAAAATTTACCAAAAGAACTCTCCCAAAAATAAAAACCACCAAAATTTTGTGAAACTAGCACGAGCTAGTTTGCCCCACCTCTACCCCTACTTTTGGGGGGGGGGGGAAAGATGGAGGTAGACCAAGTCAGTCGGCTCACCCTACCCACAGTTCCTACGACGAAGGAACACACAGACTTCCTGGGGGTGTCAGGGATGCTCAAGGACTCACCCAGAAATTGGTGTTTCATTACATTCAATGCTGGTTTTTTAGGGGGAGCCCCTTAAGGCTCCCTGAAGCTAACTACCCACAGAGAAGAAAAAAAAGGCACTTATCAGGGAGGAGGCAGCGCAGCAGGTATGAAAACGAAATGATACCCTCGTTCATGACGTATGTCCTAAGACATCGTTAGGCCGCTGAAGGCCAGGAACCTTCACGAGATACCAGGTTGCCAAGATCCTGTTTGACCACCAAATCCCCCAAACCCGAATATTAGTGCAAGACATATTCGCAAACACAGCTGGCAGAGCCCCATAGCTTCAGACATCATGGGAATGAAAGTAGACCACAGGCTAGTTAGGTAATAAGACACTGCGGACGATGTGATAATTGTGAGCCTTGGAACAGGGAGCCAGAGAAACTGGATCAACCCATAGAGTCCATTGAAGAAGAGCTGGTAGCCCAAAGGCAGTGTTATGACACTGCCGCTGAACAAATTGCATGAAACGCCCCCTGGTGGAGCTAACCAAAAATCCATAACCAAAGGACCTCTCTGGAAATAAGCAGACTAAGTCTTTGCCAGTAAAGAAGGAGCTGGCAGCAAACTAACGAAAAGCCTACCAGGGCCAAAAGAACAAAACCAAATCCAGACCAAAGGGGCCACCATAAATCGAGTAGAAGAAAGAAGAACCCGGTCAAGGGACCGCAGGCTCAGGGAGGCACATAAGCAGGTTGGAGGTGAAACAAAGGGCAAGAAAACTTGCAAAACTTCTGCAGGGTAAAAGAGGCAACCACCCAGAAAGCAAGCTGAAGCGGCTCCGCCAATGCTGCACAAGAAGAGGCGACTGTATTTGGCAAAAGAAACTGAGCAAGAAACAGCCAAGAAAGTAAGTACCAAACCTCAGAAACTTAAGAACAATGATGAAGGGACATAATAAGCGGAAGGAATGCCAAAAGACTGCTAACTGTCACTGGGAAAAAGACTGCAGGTGGGACACCTTTTAACAAGTCACCTGACCACCACAAGGGTGATACACATGCTTCAAAACCCCAGACACGAAGAGTGGAGAAAGTTAAACCAATAAAGCCAGTTAAACTAACAAACCACTAAGCGAACCCTTCGAAAAAAGGTGGAGCCACAGAAAAATGCCCACGTCAGACACCGGAGCAAGCAGTACCAGAACCAAGGAGCCGGTCGGCCGAGCGGACAGCACGCTGGACTTGTGATCTTGTGGTCCTGGGTTCGATCCCAGGCGCCAGCGAGAAACAATGGGCAGAGTTTCTTTCACCCTATGCCCCTGTTACCTGGCAGTAAAATAGGTACCTGGGTGTTAGTCAGCTGTCACGGGCTGCTTCCTGGGGGTGGAGGCCTGGTCGAGGACCGGGCCGCGGGGACACTAAAAAGCCCCGAAATCATCTCAAGATAACCTCAAGATCAAGGCCGGGCCGGCCACCAAGGTGCTAGAATGATCACCATCCTCCTGATATACTCCAACAACACCAGAACCCAGAGCAACAACCAGACATGGGAAAGGAGGCAATACCCCTCCCATCTCAACCAGTCCAGCCAAAAAGTATCTAGCGAGGGACCTTACAGTCAGAGATCAGTGCCGCATTGACATGAAGAGGCTGACGTCTGGGCGCCCGAATATCCGACAAGCCAGAGTAAGAAAGTGTCACCGACGGTCCATACCATGGAACCAGGAAGGAACCTAGACAGACCAACAGTCAGGATGTAAAGACACTGAGCGGGAAGGCACAGAAGCCAACCCAAGAACCAAGCAGATGAGCTACTCGAGCGACCTGCCCCAAAGAGACAAGGACAGAAGAGACCCTCCTCCCACCCCCTTGTGGAGAACCACAGAGAAACACCCCAAATGGAGTCAGGTCACAGAGGCTAGAGGAATCCAAAGTCACCACAGCGCCTGCTACACAGCCACAAACATCCAAACTGCACAGTATGCCCAATGAAGGGAAGGAGGCCAACAACCCCGGCACGACAAGTAAGTGCTGGAAAGAAAGGCCTGAGGCACCCAGGAAAAACATCTAGCAAGAGTGGAAAAAAAGCAGCAGGGAACAGAACTTCAAAAAACCCCAAGACCAAGCTAGCGATGCAGAGCCTCCAGAGTCCATTCCCAGCGATTGCAAGAGGAGAAAAGGCTGCCTCGAAGAAACCAGAACAGACCTCCAAGCCAAACAACAAAGGAAAATGAGATGGGCAAAAGTTCTTCCTCAACTATCTGATCAAAATCAACGATTTTTGCCATATTTTGAGAATGGCAAAAGTCCCATCTCAAAAGTCCCTCACACAACTACTCGAGCAACTGCAGAGTTACCCGGCTCCCTCTCAACACCAAAATACAGAGTTGTTGCAGCCAGAGCAAGGCCACCAGAAGCAAAGAAAGCGATGCTGACCGTGAATACCAAACCCGGCCCAACCAGGTTCGAACCTGGGATGTAACAAACTGGGACTTCTGCCAGGTCACCAGGAACCCAAACCTAGCGAGCTGGAAAAGAACAAGAACCCTGGCTATCAGACAAGCAGACCGGCTGGGGTAGTCGGCGACTGGCCAACTGGCCAGTCGCGAGGTAGGCCAACATCTGAACACATAATAACTGAAGGTGGGCCACCACGGCCCGAGTTAAACATGCAAAAAATGGGAGGTGCCAAAATCATACTGAACAGGAGAAACCCGAAAGTGGAACGCCTACTAACCCATCCCAAAACCTAACTAATCCCTGAACCTTGGATGGATGGGGTCATGCCAATATATATCCTAGAAAGCTGGGGAAATCATCCAAATGCCTGGCTCAAGAACAAGACAGACCAGGGACAATGTGGTCATCCAAAGGTAGAGACAAGGAATAAACTGGTTCAATCTGAAAGGTCGAGAAGGAACTGGAGGCCGAAACAATCCCATTTTGGGACCGGAAATGGGTAGACCCACCAAAAAATAGTCGTTTCGATCATGCCCAAAGCTACCCTCTCTGAGACGACCCGAAGAAGGCAAATAGAACGAGCCTGACCCAAAAGTTCCTGTCCTCCTCGAAAGAGGAGGGATAAACCAACACCATAGCAGACTGCATGAAACAACTCAAAATGCCCACAAATTGCAGGACCAAGAGCTGGCAAACCAAGCAAATTCCCATCCCCCTACCCCATCAAAGGGGCAAAAAACGAAAGGACTGGCATGAACCGGAGAGCCTGCATTTTGAGCAGAGCGAGCAATGCACTGACCAGGCGAAGCCCAGGGACTCGCATCTGAGCCAGCTGCAGGCACCACAGAGGACGCACCTTGACAAACAGCAGGTGAAGCCCTGGCTCGACTGGATATTTGTAAAAGTCAAGAACGACCCCCATGCACACACAAAAAGTTCGACAAAGGATGGCAGCCAACAGTCGCAGCCACAAGAACTGAAAGTCAAGGTCATCAGGAAACAAGAAAGAATAAAAGGGGGGAAGCAAAAGTGGGAGCTAGGGCCCATACCGAGTCCAAAAACTGGGCCAGCGCAGCTTGCTGATATGTGAGACAGGCGATATGAAAAACAAATATTGACTCCCGGAGGATCAGAGCAAACAGCTTAACACTTTCACGCTCCACTGCCTCCAGAGGCGTCACTCATTCTTCTCCCATTGCCTCGCCGACGACGCGCACTGCGTCACTCATTAAAATATTTGTTAAAAATTTAAATTTTATCAGATCAATCTGGTAGTGGTTTTAAAATGAGCGCCTTTAAATTGCGCACAATTTAGCACCCATGTCACTTGAGCAGGATATTGAGCACTTGCATATATATCTCTTGAATGCACCTCAAGCGGCATTGGAAAACAAATATTTCTATAAAATCCAATTCGTATCCGATCGACTTGGGGATAATTTAAGCATGTTTACCATTAAATTTTCGTTTTTTCTAATAGTCACATAGCCTATTATTGAGAACGGAGTTCGCTTGTATCTTCGTGGTAAAACTATTGTAAAATGTTGACATGACGAGTGTAATCGACGAAGTTTTTTATTTGGTCTGTCACACGCATCCTTGTGTGACATTTTATACATATGTTCTTCTAGAACATTCTATTGCGAACATATTGGTACAAAAATTAAGTATGTACATCGAAAATTGAGGTCAGGACAGTGAAAAGAATAAGACTTTTCAAAAGGTGTTTCGCCGATCTGCCGTCGGGTAGAGGTAATACTTCAGCCACTTCCCACACTCTTGCTGGTGGGCCGCGATCATGATTCTACATTTATATGCATATGTCCGTGAAGGGAATTTTATTGCGGTCACAGTGGTACCAAAATTAGCGACGTAGCACAATTCTGGGATTGACAAACATGAAAAGTTCATAAACATTTCAGCGCTGTTTGACGCTCACGGCTAACGACCGCCATAGTTTCTTATTTGGTGTGGTTCTCATGTCAGGTTTGGTGAAAATGTAGGTATATATTCTTCTAGAGCATTCTCTGGCGAACACATTGATACCAAATTTAAATACATACCGCGAAAATTAAACTCAGCAACCCTAAAAGATTATAAACATTACAGTGCTGACGCGCAGTTGGCCCACACGCCAGGGCTCAATCTGGGGGTCAAGGTCAGCCTACTCCCGGGAACGCGAAAGTGTTAAAACTAAGATAAGAACTAAGAACCTCCACACGAGGGATCGCACCACGAGTCCCAACATTCTCCTCGGGCAGGCACCAAGTGTTCCAACATCTGCCTCGAGCCAGCAGCAAGTGTCCCAACATCCTCCTTGAGCCAGCAGCAAGTGTCCCAACATCCTCCTCGAGCCAGCAGCAAGTGTCCCAACATCCTCCTCGAGCCAGCAGCAAGTGTCCCAACATCCTCCTCGAGCCAACACCAAGTGTCCCAACATCTGCCTCGAGCCAGCACCAAGTGTCCCAACATCCTCCTCGAGCCAGCACCAAGTGTTCCAACATCTGCCTCGAGCCAGCACCAAGTGTTCCAACATCTGCCTCGAGCCAGCACCAAGTGTTCCAACATCTCCTCGAGCCAGCACCAAGTGTTCCAACATCCTCCTCGAGCCAGCACCAAGTGTTCCAACATCTGCCTCGAGCCAGCACCAAGTGTTCCAACATCTGCCTCGAGCCAGCACCAAGTGTTCCAACATCTGCCTCGAGCCAGCACCAAGTGTCCCAACATCCTCCTCGAGCCAGCAGCAAGTGTTCCAACATCTGCCTCGAGCCAGCAGCAAGTGTTCCAACATCCTCCTCGAGCCAGCAGCAAGTGTCCCAACATCCTCCTCGAGCCAGCACCAAGTGTTCCAACATCTGCCTCGAGCCAGCACCAAGTGTTCCAACATCCTCCTCGAGCCAGCACCAAGTGTTCCAACATCTGCCTCGAGCCAGCACCAAGTGTTCCAACATCTCCTCGAGCCAGCACCAAGTGTTCCAACATCCTCCTCGAGCCAGCAGCAAGTGTTCCAACATCTCCTCGAGCCAGCACCAAGTGTTCCAACATCTGCCTCGAGCCAGCACCAAGTGTTCCAACATCTCCTCGAGCCAGCACCAAGTGTTCCAACATCTGCCTCGAGCCAGCAGCAAGTGTCCCAACATCCTCCTCGAGCCAGCAGCAAGTGTTCCAACATCTGCCTCGAGCCAGTAGCAAGTGTTCCAACATCTGCCTCGAGCCAGCACCAAGTGTCCCAACATCCTCCTCGAGCCAGCAGCAAGTGTCCCAACATCCTCCTCGAGCCAGCAGCAAGTGTTCCAACATCTGCCTCGAGCCAGTAGCAAGTGTCCCAACATCTACCTCGAGCCAGCAGCAAGTGTCCCAACATCCTCCTCGAGCCAGCAGCAAGTGTTCCAACATCCTCCTCGAGCCAGCAGCAAGTGTCCCAACATCCTCCTCGAGCCAGCAGCAAGTGTCCCAACATCCTCCTCGAGCCAGCAGCAAGTGTCCCAACATCCTCCTCGAGCCAGCAGCAAGTGTCCCAACATCCTCCTCGAGCCAGCAGCAAGTGTCCCATCATCCTCCTCGAGCCAGCAGCAAGTGTTCCAACATCTGCCTCGAGCCAGCAGCAAGTGTCCCAACATCCTCCTCGAGCCAGCAGCACGTGTTCCAACATCTGCCTCAAGCCAGCAGCAAGTGTCCAACATCCTTCTCGAGCCAGTCAGAATGAAGCTTGAGGAGGCTCAGGAAAGCATGTCTAAAGCCAAGTGCGAATGGGCATGAAGGTCGCCGGCAACCAAGGCGACCGACCAATGAGGAACATAAAACCTGTAGCTGCAAAAGACCCACAACACAGGAAAGAGCAGGATTGAAGAGGCAAACATAAGAGACCTGCAACACCGAAGGCACCTCACTCCAGTTAAGTGTGTGGTTACTGCAAAACCCGTACCAAGCCCCAAAGGAGTACAAAGGACAGTCTGCTAGCTAAGATGACTCTGGAATCTTACAATGTACCCAATAAAGGAAAGAAGAACCAAACTCAAGCGAACTTGGTTCCACAATGAGGTGTAGACCGGGTTGCACTGGAGGTACGAACTAATGCTTAGTTCGTACCGCCAGAAGGACGAATCCAGACCCGAAGGGGCACAGGAATGAATCCTGGGAAAAGGCACAACTAACTCAAATTCATACAGGGAAAGTTGTGTGGGGAAACCCCACACCCTGCACAAAAGACACTCTGCAGAAGACACAAGGGCCCACAAAGGATCAAAAGGGACCCCAAGGCTCCAATCCAACTTGCCCCGAGAACCGCAGAGGGCGCCACGGGGCAGAGCCCCTGTCCACACCCACCTCCCGGAAGGAAGAGCAGACCCAAAGGAAAGGCCTCAAAGGAAAAAGGTCAGCTGGAAAGACCCAGAAGTCCTGGCAGGATCAAGAGGCTCAACTGCCTCTGCACACGTGTTAGAAAGGGGCAACCCCAGGATCAGACCTAGTCAAATCCTGAGTTAAACCCCACCCCAAATCCAAAACCCCTCAAGATTTCCACACCCCCCCCTGCTTCCAGTTCCAAGGAAGCCGGAAGCAGGAGGGGGTTGGAGGGAGAAGGGCAAAATCGGCCCACTGAGCAAGGAAGAGGAGCAGCAGACTAAACCACGGTCGAATTGACCAACACCTTCAAATCCGAGTCCCAAACACCAAACAGTGCATATCCGGGGCATCTAACTAGGCACACAACCTAGCCTGCTACAAAACTGAGAACCTTAAATGCCAAACTGTCACTGCCCAATGCTTTGAACCTCTAGAAGTGAATAGGTGTGAAAAGCCACATGGTAGGTGCAAGACACCCATGACTCAAGGTCGAAGGTTTCACCGACCAACAGGCAGCATGGTAGAGGCAGAACATATGATCATCACCAGGTGGCACAAGCGACAAACACCCTCAAATTCGTACAAGGCGAGAAACAGACCTGGAAGAGGTATCCATAGTANGCATAAACAAAAGCAGCCAGCCGGAAGCCCACACACCAACCGTGCCAGACCCAGAAAAACCTGGGAGGAACGCGCCAAGAGGTGACCTGGAGGTCCAGGGCCACCATCCAGGCACCCGGCCCCCAACAGAAGCCGGACCCCAGAAGGAAGGGACGGACCGACCACGTCCAACGTACCCACGAAGATGACACGACGAAACGCAGGGGAAGAAGCCCCCCCGCCAGCTCTGAACCCCCAAAAGGGGGAGAAGCCGTCACCGATGCCACCAGAGGCCGAAGACGACGCAAAGCGCCCAACAGCAGGACCATGCGAGAGGCAATAGAGCAAGCTGCTCCCCCAGCACCCCGCCAACAGAGAAAAAAAAAAAAAAATATAAATAAAAGTACACATACACATTATGCATATACATATACACAAACAAGATATGACATGTATACACATGCACACACACACACACAGCGTACACATGCACAAGCATACACCCAGGCATTAGGAAGCAATGTGGCGGAGGCTGACTCCCTACACAGTTTATAGTGTAGGGATGATAGAGCCCAACAGGCTCAGGAACCTGTACACCTGTCGAACGACGGTTGAGAGGCGGGACCAAAGAGCTAAAGCTCAACCCCCGCAAGCACAACGAGGCGAGTACATACAATGTAAATGTAAAGTACAAGTTGCCGACCAGTGGGCAGAGCACCACACCGGCTAGGCAAAGAAGGCACTAAACTGCATCAAAAGGCCCACCTCGACAGCAAAACCCCAAAGGCCCAGCACAACAACATGTGCCTAGACCCAAAAAGAGCAGTCTGCAAGCCAGGAAGACCCCGGAACCCCAGAAGGCAGAACCAGGTCACATGAGGAAACAAAGCCCCTGAACCCACAAAAAGGGGGCCCAAGAGGAAGAAACCTCTGGAACGAAACCAAAGAACCCAAAGGAACCCAGAATCGAACCAGGGGGAAGCCAAACCACCACAATTGCCGGCGGAGAACACCACAAAAGGCAAGCGCAGCCCCCATACAGAACCCTCTGGGAAACAGTCAGAACAGACCGAAAACCGAGGGACAAGGTGTGGGAGCAAGCCTAACAGCCAGAAACACTGAGCCCAAACCATGGGCCCAGAAGCCCGGTGGAAATAAACACCCAAAGGAACAGTAACGGGCAGAAAAAACCAGAAAAGCAAAAAAAAAAAAACGACAACAGGAGAAGAAAACCCCCTGAAAAAAGGGTGAAAAACTCACCCAGACGCTCGCTCGCACACCCAGGCGTATGTAAACAAACCGCAACGCCGCCCTGGTGGCCACGCCGGGAAACAGGCAGACGAAAATGGCCGCCAGCAGGGGCTGTGCTGGACGCTAAGAGACAAAAACGCCAGCAAAAGTGGGAAGCAAGCAGACTGGATGGGCTAAAAACTCCGCCCAAAAGCAGAAAAACCCCGGCAGGGGCAAACCGCCCCAGAACTGCTAGCAGGCATCCCCCACAGCCCGGGAACCAGCAACAGAGGCCCCGGGGCAGAGCCGTCCTCCAAGCCCTCCGCCCTTAAAGAAAAGAAAGAGTCCATGGGAAAGGCAGCAAGAAACGGGCCGCTGGTAAGCCCCAGAAGCCTTGGCTGGAGGAACAGGCTCTAAAACCTCCGTCCCCCAACCCGAATGGGGCAGCCCCCGAAAACCGCCCGAGCCTCTGCCCCAACTAAACCCCGCCCCGACCCCGAAACCGCAGACAGTCCGGAACCGGGAACAGGGAGGAGGAGGGCGAACAGCACCGAACCAAAACGGGGCGGCCTCGGGGCATCCGAGTGGGAAACCAACCTAGCATGTTGCAGCAACCTAACCTAGCTTGCAACACGGATGCCGCCTGTACTCTGAATAGCAATAACATCAGGAGTACTGGAGAACAAGCAGAGAGAAACTCTCTCGCAAGACTCCGGGTCAAGGTGTCAGGGACCCAACAGGCAGCATGACGGAGGTAAATGGCGACTGTCACCTAGAGACAAAGGCACAGCAACCAACGATCCCGTACAAGACGGGTTGGTACCCGGAAGACACATGCAATGGTCTCCCGAGCCCAGACAGGGGTTTCCAGGGCCCGTAGGTTAGCAACTACGGGAAGCCCGGGCAAGGTGTTGCTAACCGGTTAAGAAACCCGAAAACAAGGGTAAAGATTAATACTGAAAACCCCCGGGACGTGTACAAGCACGGGGGCCTAGCAGAGGGCTGCCAAACACTACTAGTGGAACTATAGCCACACTATGCAGACCCCCACCAGGCAAGAAAATAAAACAAAAGAAAAAACCCGCAAAAGTACACCGTCCCCAGAGGCAACAGGAACCGGCCGCCGCGTAGGTGGCAGGCAGTGCAACACCTTGGCGCCCTAACCAGCACAACACCAACTCCCTACCCAAGGCCAAACAAGGGCCCCAAGCCCCAGCTGGCCCCAAGGGCGAGGCAAATGCCGAGCAGCAAGAACCCCTACGGGAGCGGTTCCCGAACGCCCAGAGAAGATAACCCTGACACGCAAGGGCAGTACTCACAGGGCGCCTAGGGAAGGGAACCCTAGACGCATGCAGCCCCGGCACTGATGAAATACTCCTGGCCACCGCAAACCACAAAAACAGCAGAGAACGCCACACGAGGCAAACACCGCCAAGGAATTTGAGGCCAGAGAAGCGTGTATCCCGGTTGACACTAGCTTACGAACTGACGGCAGCCGGCGCGGTGAGGTCCGGGGCCCCCCCTCCCCCTCCCGGGGAGGGGAGGGCTGCGCGGACAACCGGCGCGGCAGTAAAGTGATTGTTTGATTGTTTTCCTTGTGATTGTAGGGAGTTTTTCTACCTCTCTGTTCGGTTTGTTGTAGTTTTCTACCATGTGGGGTTTGTTTTGTTACGCCTACCTTTCTGGGTGCCTAACCCCGGTCGATGGCAGATAAGGAAAACCCCCAACCATATGGGGTTTTCCAGGGCCATTGCTCCCTGAAACCTCTCTGAAGGGGCCAGGTTCTGGCGCTGGTCCCTGGTAGGTCTGAACTCCATAGCTAGTGTCCCGGTCTAACATAACATACATTAGCCCGATAAGCTCCAGGGAGCCGTAGGGGCTCCCACAGAAAACGACCCGAAACATCCAAAAATCATGGGACAGGCATGAGCAAACAGTGTGAGACTTCCCTTCATCACCCGTCAATGGGACGACCCGCGAATCTGACTACCCCCCGAGCCCTGGAAGCCACAGAAGAGGGCTCCAGGGTTGAGCTCTCATCCACGTCCACCACCCGGGAAGGAAAAGTGAAGCCCATGGGAAAATCTTCGAAAGGGGGGGGGGGGGCCGGCTGAGAAGACCCATAAGCCTCGACAGTTTTGAAAGGCTCAACTGTCTCCACGTCCATATCAGAAGGGGAAATCCCTAGAGACACCCAAGCCATATCCCGAGCTAAACCCTGCCCCATATCTGAAACCCTCAGATGTTTTGGAGCCGGAAGCAGGAAGGGAGAAGGGCAAGTCATGCCCACCAAAGACGAAAGAGGAGTTGCGAACAGAACCACGATCAAACTAACCAAGATCAGAGTCCCTAAACACAAAGCGAGGCAAATCCGGGGCATCCAATCAGGAACACAACCTAGGCTGCTGCAACATGTGTAAAGTGGTCACCACCTGTAACCTCTAGACTTTAACGGAGGCACGGGTAAGACGAATCACATGGGGAGTACAAGTCCCACATGACTCAGGGTCGAAGATATCATCGACCCAGCAGGCAGCACGGTGGAGGCAGAACATATGAACATCATCTGGTGGAACTGGTAGCGAACAACCCTCAAATTCCCACAAAATGAGAGCAGGCTCAGAAGAGGTATCAATAATACAACTGAGCCCACATGGGGTTTCCAGGGCCTGCAGGGTGAATGAGCCCTGCAGGAAGCCCAGGCACTATGATTGCTGTGCCAGTAATGCATGAATAATACAGGCAACCCTGGCTACCTGAAACCAATGAAAGAGCCAAATGGGCAACAAGGGGTTCAACTGCACATACCCAAGGCTAAGCCTAATAAGGCAAAAAAGGAAGAACCCCTAAGCACACCAGGGCAAGGTGACAAGAAATGCAAATAAAAAGCACAAAATCCCCAGGAGCAAACCGCAGAGAGAGAGCAACCGGGAAGAAACATCGACACACCTTTCTGTTAGCTTACGACATAACTGGTCAAGTAAACAACAATGTGCCCTCCTATCAAAAACACTGCGAGTTCAAAGACCACTGGCTTACCTGCAGGGCGAGGTCCACCCAAAGCGAGGAAGCCCCTTAACCCTTAAACTGCGCAACGCGCCTACAGGCTCACGGCCTGTTTGCGCAACGCACCTTCGGGTATTTGAATTTTTCACGTTCCATTCAAAACACCCGCGGCTACATGGGGTTCACATCAGCTTCCCCAGGGCTCTTGTAAACAGACGCCATCTTTAAAAAAAATCGTGGTCCACATTCCCGGGTGCGGGAGCCTCAGTAGTGAGTGAGCAACCAAGGCTGGCGCTCGCAGCATGAGCGCACAGCACTGCTGTTCAGCGTGTGACCACAGCATCGCCTAATAATGTCAAAATATATATACATATATATAACTTGCATTATTTAGCCATGATAGTATTATAGAAGAGCCTGAGTGTGATAATGACTGGGTACAATGTTCAAATATCAGTGATTCAATGCTGTTCACAGCGCTAGCCACAGCACCAGAGCATTATTTCGTTCATCTAGGAATCTTCAAATGACTTCTTAGGTTCCTTTTCAAAACAAACGTGTGATCAATTATTCCTTTACAGGAATTAGTGACCAGGATTGTGATAATAGCAGGATTGTGGTTATAATTAGCATTGTGCGTAGTATTGTGGATGGAGGAATTTTGGTGAGGAAGGGAGGGCGAGAATTGAGGTAGCCTCATTGTGTGTGTGGCAGCCACTCTTGTTTTGCTCACCATACTAGCTTAGTGGTTCGCTATGGGCAACACATATGTACATGGGTATATACAGTGTGCGTATATAGTGTAAGAACAGCAACAGGAGAATGTCGAGAGGAGCTATTTTGGTGAGGAAGGTTACGTTGTAATCGTAGCGTCGTCTGCTGTGTGATTTTTCATAACAGCAACAGGTGTATGTTGATAGGAGCTAAGAACATAAGAACAAAGGTAACTGCAGAAGGCCTATTGGCCCATACGAGGCAGCTCCTATTTATAACCACCCAATCCCACTCATATACATGTCCATCCCACGCTTGAAACAATCAAGGGACCCCACCTCCACCACGTTACGTGGCAATTGGTTCCACAAATCAACAACCCTGTTACTGAACCAGTATTTACCCAAGTCTTTCCTAAATCTAAACTTATCAAATTTATGCCCATTGTTTCGTGTTCTGCCTGGTCCATACGAGGCAGCTGCTATTGGCCCATACGAGGCAGCTGCTATTGGCCCATACGAGGCAGCTGCTATTGCCCCATACGAGGCAGCTGCTATTGGCCCATATGAGGCAGCTGCTATTGGCCCATATGAGGCAGCTGCTATTGCCCCATACGAGGCAGCTGCTATTGCCCCATACGAGGCAGCTGCTATTGCCCCATACGAGGCAGCTGCTATTGGCCCATACGAGGCAGCTGCTATTGGCCCATACGAGGCAGCTGCTATTGGCCCATACGAGGCAGCTGCTATTGGCCCATACGAGGCAGCTGCTATTGGCCCATACGAGGCAGCTGCTATTGGCCCATACGAGGCAGCTGCTATTGGCCCATACAAGGCAGCTGCTATTGACATATGAGGCAGCTGCTATTGGCCCATCATTATTGGCACATCATTAAAATTTTTGAGAGAGTGCTAAGAAGTAAGCTCACAAAATACATGGAAGCACAGCATCTCCATAACCCCCGACAACATGGTTTCAGAACAGGGTGCTCTTGTCTGTCGCAGTTGCTGGACCACTATGATATGGCATTAGATGCTATGGAAGACAAACAAAACGCTGATGTAATTTACACAGATTTCGCAAACCTTTTGATAAATGTGACCATGGTGTTATTGCACATAAAATGCGCTCAAAAGGAATTACCGGAAAAATAGGCAGATGGATCTACAATTTCCTGACCAACAGAACCCAATGTGTAATAGTCAACAAAATAAAATCCAGCCCATCAACCGTTAAGAGCTCAGTCCTTCAGGGTACTGTGCTTGCTCCAGTACTTTTTCTCATCCTCATATCGGACATAGACAAGAACACAACCTATAGCACTGTATCATCCTTTGCAGATGACACCAGGATCTTCATGAGAGTAGGCAACATAGAGAACACGGCAAACCTCCAGTCAGATGTAGATCAGGTCTTTCTATGGGCTACAGAAAATAATATGGTGTTTAACGAAGATAAGTTCCAGCTCATGCGCTATGGAAAAAATGAAAATATAAAAACGGAAACCAGGTACAAAACTCAGACAAATCATAACATAGCACGAAAAGGCAATGTAAAGGATTTGGGTGTACTCATGTCGGAAGACCTTACCTTTAAAGAACACAATAAAGTGGCCGTCACAACTGCACGAAAAATGACAGGTTGGATAACAAGAACTTTTCACACTAGAGATGCTATACCGATGATGATACTTTTCAAAACGCTTGTGCTCTCTAGAGTGGAGTACTGCTGCACAATGACAGCCCCTTTCAAAGCTGGAGAAATTGCTGACCTGGAGAGCGTGCAGAGATCCTTTACTGCTAGAATCCACTCAGTAAAACATCTAAACTATTGGGACCGACTAAAGAGCCTAAATCTGTACTCCCTTGAGCGCAGGCGGGAGAGATACATAATAATTTACACGTGGAAAATATTAGAGGGGCTGGTCCCAAACCTGCACACAGAAATAACATCACATGAGACCAGAAGACATGGCAGGATGTGCAGAATACCCCCGTTGAAAAACAGAAGTGCAACAGGTACTCTGAGAGAGAACTCTATCAACATCAGGGACCCGAGACTGTTCAACACGCTCCCGCTACACATAAGGGACATAACTAGGAAACCCCTCACAGTGTTCAAGAGAGAACTGGATAAGCACCTCCAAAGGATACCTGATCAACCAGGCTGTGACTCATACGTCAGGCTGCGAGCAGCCGCGTCCAACAGCCTGGTTGATCAGTCCAGCAACCAGGAGGCCTGGTCGATGACCAGGCCGCGGGGACGCTAAGCCCCGGAAGCACCTCAAGATGTCAATAGAGCTCATATGACTCGAGGCACACCATAGTAAATCAAGATGGATGATCCTAATACTGACGCTCAGAAAATGGGCAGTGAGCACAGGTCCTCATCATTAAATCACCTGGTGTTACAGGAGGGACTCAACACTAGAACACAATATGAAACTACTAACTCATCCCATTTTGATAACAATGAAATTTTGGCTCTTGAGGATAATAGTTCTGTTCTGTTCTGTTCTGGCCCATACGTGGCAGCTGCTATTGGCCCATACGAGGCAGCTGCTATTGGCCCATAAGAGGCAGCTGCTATTGGCCCATAAGAGGCAGCTGCTATTGGCCCATACGAGACAGCTGCTATTGGCCATACAAGGCAGCTGCTATTGGCCCATACGAGCTATTTTCGTGAGGGAGGTGACGTTGTAATCGTAGTGGCATCTGCTGTCTGCTGTGTGATTTCTCATGCAGTGTATGGTGGCCACTGTACTGTTTGGACAAAATATCGGCTTACTTGCATAGTTCTGGTAAATAAAACATGTAGATAGGTATATATAACATGTGTAAATATGTTCTATGACGAGTAAGATGTTGGAGTGAGGGAGACTGGCTGGGTGTGGCTGCTTTCACTCGAGGTGTTCTGAATGTGTTGATGGTGAATGTATATAGTGTGTAAATAGATTGTATATATACATAAATTAGCATGATACATAGTAAATATGTGCAGCATATGTGTACACAAGTGTCATGCACGTAACACAATGTCTTCGGACAGTACGGATGTTTTACTGCCATAATATAGTGTACGTGTTCATTATATATAGGATTAGCACGTAAAAACAAATAAAATGTATTTGGAACTGTGCGAAAAAAATGAACGAAAATATGTTCGCGGCAACTCGCGCACCCCGACCCGAGCGCCCCACCGGCCCCGGGAGCTTACGACACGGGCGCACGGGGAATGATGACGTCACGCCCCAACTTACGGACCCCATAGCAACCAAAGTAAGTAGAATTTCGATTTTTTTTCCACATATCCATACTGAGGGAAGGGTTTCTGATACAGTGGTACCTCGGAACACGAGTGTCCCTGTATGCGAGTTTTTCGGAATACGAGCAGGATTTCCTCGAAAAATATGTCTCGGAAGGCGAGGGTTACCTCGGAACGCGAGTTTGTTGATACGTGTACAGGCCGACTAGCGCGTGGTGGCATGGCAATCGCGCCTCAGTTTACCAGTGTCTCGTGCCCAGTGACTATCCCACCTGAATTCTTCACAAGGATTTACAGTTTTTTGTCGTTTTTTTAGCCATTTGAGCATAAAAGTTGTCATTATATATCTTGCCATGGGTCTCAAGAAAGCCATTGGTAAGGTTCAACCTAAGAAAATAGCTGTGAGTAGAGGCAGTAGAGGATGTCCCTTCTTGATTAAGAAAATGTGTGAAGTATGGGAAGAATTGCAAAGTTTTGTTGAAAAAACTCACCCAGATAAAGCTGTAGCAGGCTGTTGCATTGACCTTTTAAATGATAATGTGATGTCTTACTACAGACAAGTGTTAAAATGTAGGGAAAAACAAGTGTCATTAGACAAATTCTTAGTTAGACAAGCAAGTCCTAGTGGTATGCAGGCAAAATGTGCCAGAGTGTGCATACCAGTAAAGTCCTCACTGCCTGATGTGATAATGGAAGGGGACTCCCCTTCCAAACAGTAACTCCTCTCCTCCTCCCCCCCTCCTCACCATCTTCCATACGCCTACAGCATTCAACAGCAAGGTAAGTAATAACTTGAACATAGTTTCGTAGGTTTATTTAGATGAATTAGGTATAAAAATTTAGTTTGATACGGGGTTTTTGGGGTAGTCAGGAACGGATTAATTCATTTCCCATTATTTCTTATGGGGAAATTAGCTTCGGAATGCGAGTTTTCGGAATACGAGGCGTCTCCAGGAACCAATTAAACTCTTAAACTGAGGTATGCCTGTACTTTAAAAAGAAAAATGAATTTTTTCCAGAGAATTTATTTCCTGCGCACTGCGGGGGTGTCATATTTGGAGGCAACGCAGTTAAGGGGTTAAAGGGAGTGTATCCCAAACCCAGGCAAAAAAAACATCCAAGGGTAGCAGTAAAGAAGTGCACAGCAAAGAAAACCTTGAGCACATGCAGCTCAGAGTACAACTCCTGGCTTGCACTACACAACCATGAATTGGAATGGCCTCAAAGGCAAAATACCACTTGAAAAAACTGGAGACTGGAGCCAGATGACAAGACAGCAACCAAGCACCATCAGAATAGAACTGAGGGGTGGTGCGGACCAGCGGGCCCAAGCTGCTTCATTCCCTGACAATTTTATCATAATGCCACTGCTCTCTGTGCCTCATTAAAGGGGCCAAGTTCTGGGTGGTGGTCCCTGTATGCTTAAAGAACTCCATGACTGATGGTATCTAGTAGTTTGGCACTAAATAAGCATTGTAGCTTCAGGGAGCCACCAGGACTCACCCAGAGATATTTTGTAATTCATGGAATTGTCAGATCTCATCCTCCCCTTTATTTCTGTGTTTCTCATCATAGGAAGCAAATGCAATCACAACTATACCCCCATTATACTTTAAAATTTACACTACACACAAGCACCTTGAATGCCACCCGAAGACATTGTTCACCACCCCATACCATTTTTCATTAATGAACAGGCATTCTACTTCCTTACTATCTCTCTATTCATTTTGACATATGCTTTATGCAACTCCATAAATGCCATAGGTACCATAAAACTTCTTACATGCTTTCTCCTCTAACTGCATCAATGTCATGTTTTTCCATTGTGGAACCCACCTTATTCAACACTAATATGTTATATATTATGTACTCTTCATCTGGCACAGCACTGACACGAAATACCAGAACTGTGTGAGCACAGAACATTCTAAAATAAAAAAACTCCAAACAGACCCTCTAAAAAAACCATCCTCATAATTCTAATAGATATTGAGAAAGCCTCTGATAGCATGCATGCCTTGTTAAGAAAACCAAAATCCTCCAGAAAGTCTTCAGAAAATTTCTTCTAATATTTATATACACTACCTTTTTCTGCCTCTGCCGAGCTTTTTTTGCAGCTTTCTTGGCATGTTTGGCTTCATCCATGTGATTGCCTTCTATGAAGTCTAAAATCTTATCAATATTTTGGCCTCCTAGTGGAGTACTGACACTCTTGGTTATAGGCACACCAGAGGTTACAGGAGAAGGAACTGCAGCTGGAGTTGGAGTATGTGTATTTGTTGAAGTTGTACTTGCAGAACATGACACTGCAGAACAACTACGAGCCTTTTTCTTTCTTGACAGGATTTGCAGCAGTCTATCACGCCTATCACTGTATTTCTGTCTTCCACCACCCTGGTAATGAGAACAATGGAACGTGTTACTGGTCAAACATGCATAACCATCCTCCTGTCCCCACACACTCCTCTCATAGGAAGAGGGTTCTAAACACAAAAAAATTGCATAAATACCAACTTCCAAATGACAACACATGCTTAACTAGAGTTAAATACAATAGGCTTTTAATTTTAAAGAAATCTTAAATATGTAATTATAAAACCAAACTAAATACCCAACAAAATATTAATGAGATTATAACTAAAGAAGAGGGCATTACAGTCATCTGCAACTCCTATCTTCCCCAGTAACTTAGCATCATCTGCAAACCATTCTCATATAATTCTGCATTCCTGCTGCTAGATCGTTTATGCAGATGCCGAACATTACTGGTGGAAGAACTAAACCTTGTGGTACTCCGCTAGTAAAACTCCTCCAGTTAGATACTGTACATTGTATCTAATTACTGCCCTCATCTGACTGTGTTAGAATTTTTTATCCATGTTAAGAGGTCCCCCTTTCACCAGCTCCAGCATGTTCCAGTTTCCAGAACAGCCTTTATGTGGAACTCTGTTAAAAGCATGGTTCAGATAGACACAGTCAATCCAACCACCTCTTTTCTGTAGTATCTCTGTGGCTATATCATAAAATCTAACTAGATTTGTTACACATGATCTTCCTTCCTGTTCGAAAACCATACTGTGTGTCCGTTATTATGTAATTACTCTCTAGGTGTTCAACTCATTTGGCTTTAACTACTGTTTCTAGTGCTTTGATTACCCTGCTTGATAGTGTTATTGGTCTATAATTTAGAGGTTCCTCTCGAATACTATTTTAATAGTGTAATTACCAAAGTGTAGTTACAGGATGAGAACTAATGCTCGTGGTGTCCTGTTTTCCCAGTACTTTTTGTCATATACTGCTTTGAAACTACTGACAGTTTTGGAATCCATCCCCTGATGGGGCTACATACTCTAAGACTGGTCACACATAAGCAATGTAAAGCGCTCTGAATGCCTTTTAACTTAATAGCTCTGTGTCTGGGTTCCCTTTCTCTCTCTACCACAAACCCATGCATAGTGGTATGTACATTTACATCTTTTCCTACCATCTTCTTCTTGTTAAGAAAAATATTCTTGTCTATCTCTTCATCCGCACTCTGCGCATCAGAGACCTTCAGTTTCTAATTCTGAAATTTCCTTTATTTAAAAATCTTTCTCTCACATTGGTTACCCCTTACATTTTATCAACTGTGCCTATTCTAAAATTTCTTTCATCCCAAACCTATTTCCAACACTAGTACCACTGTGCTCTGCCTTCTCTTCACATATGAACTAAAGAATCTCGCTAATACCCTTTGTCCTCTTGACATAAAGCTCGCCTTTCGACAATGTAATACTCTTCTTAGTAATCTGGTTCACACTGTTCCTCCTGCTTGTAATGCTGCTGGTGTCTACTCCATTTCCTGTTCGTCTTGTCCTATCCAATACTTTAGGGAAACTGACCATACACTGAATGATAGACTTAAGGAACACAAAAGAAGTGTTAATTCTGCATGCAATTTTCTGTCATGTTAGGGATTCTAATCATCCTATGGATTGGTCTTCTAAAATAATCTTTCCCACCTCTACTCTTCACAGACACTGCTTTTCTTCTATTAGATGAGCCACTTTCAGTTCTTCAGGAAGAAGAGTGCTTCTGTGGGAGTCCTCCTTTTCTTTCTCTTCCTTGGGCTTCAGGTTCTGGTTTGATGCAGAGCTCAATTCCTTGACTCTCTTCCTATGTGTTGGAAGAGGGTTCACGACTTTAAGTGACTGTGAGGTGAGATTATTCCTTACAAACCACTATGGGAGTGAGTGTGAGTGGTATTAGTGGGAAACGACACGTAGACCGTGCGTTTTGTTTTTTTCCGCGCACGGTCTACGTGTCGTGCATTTTTCGTTACCCCAGTGACCCATGCACAGGCATCGCTAATGGTCAATGACGTCATCAGCTGTCCGCTCAGTGACCATTCACAGGCACGTTCAAGGGGATTAAAAAGCCGGTCTATGAGTCGTGTGCTTTGCGCTACAACATTGACCCTGAAACCAAATGTATAATACCATCATCCCTAATTTATTTTAAATTTCCTATTTACTTCCAACCATCGTCCATTGCATGTAGCAAAAGGGAAAGCAACACAGAGTATGAACTATCATGTATCTCAGCATTGTCCCCTTGTTACTAAACCAGTATTTACCACAACTTTTTCCTAAAACTTATCCAATTTATGCAGGCGATGAGTCACAATAACGTGGCTAAAGTATGTTGACCAGACCACACACTAGAAGGTGAAGGGACGACGACGTTTCGGTCCGTCCTGGACCATTCTCAAGTCGATTGTGATGAGGAAGTAGGGTAGAAGTATCCAATTTATACCCATTGTTTCATGTTCTGTCTAGTGTTGATATTTTTAATGGACTATTAATATCCCCTTTATCATGTCCATTCAGTCACCTCTCTATCGTGTCACCCCTATTTCTTCTTCGTCTTTCTAGAGAATAAAATTTAAGCTTTGTCAATCTTTCTTGAAGGATCGTTTATTTCGCATAGGGCAAAATAAAAATGAAAACCAACTATCATCCATTTGTATGAAAACACTCCCCTGCCAGGCGTGGTGACTTCAATGCGATTTCAGTAGTAATCCAATATTGCTACATAATGCATAAATATATATATGCACATCTTACATTCGCTCAAAAAAAAAAAAAAAAAAAAAAAAAAAAAAAAAAAAAAGTAATCGGACTCACTGGTTGGTTATTAAGCTGGAGGGTCTTTGTCACATGGTATGGGAATTTTGTTTCTGTTCTTGTTCACCAATTTTATGCCTCCTCAGATGTAATTCAGAATACTTTATTCCGTTCAGTGATGTCTGTTTGAACTAGGTGTTCCAGTTTTGCTTATCTGTATAATTCAAATGTGACCTGACAATCTTCCTACTGTGAGATTAGGTGGCAGTTTTTCAGTTAGGTTGCTTTAAAGTACAGTAAGCACGGTTACAGTACAGTAAACACGGGTACTTTACTTACAAGGATACTTAAAACACTTTACACGGGTAAAGTACAGTAAACCGTACAGTAAGTGCGGTTAGGTTGCTATGGGAAGCTATATTATTACACTAAATGTTATATATATATTTTTTTGTGTTGGCTAAATTTACCTGATTATGGTGAAGCATATGACAGTAACAGCAGTCACAGTGTGGGTCCTGGTGGGTGGATGACACAGTGGTTGAGGAGTCACTCTCGTCTCCACTGCTCCACTCATCTCCCCCACTCGTCTCACTCTCTCCCACACCTGCATGAAGCACAAGAAGAAATCAGTAAAATAAAGATGATCCCATAATTAAAGGACTAACATACAATTTTCTTATAGAGAATTGCTTCAAGTTGGTGAATTAAAACTTGCATTTTAATGTGATATGTACCGATTTATACAGTGGAACCTCGATTCGACAAATCTCTGGTTGGAATGAACACTTTCCAGGCCAGATTTACTCACCTGATTCAACAAACATGAGTTCCCTATACTGGGGGATGTGCAAATTTGCTCAGGATTTTGAGACAGAATTAAAAAATTGATGGAAGAAGTTGCCCATTATGTCATAGGTTACAATTAACCCATGTGTTGCTAAGGGCTATTTGGCCTTTGAAGCTCACAGGCCCATAACAAAAAATATATATATACTTTTTCTTCTTAACCTGTTAATTTGTGTTCCCTGATCACGGGAAAAATAATAAAAAATCTTAAGTGGCAAATTTTGGCCGCAATAGGTCGGGGAAGTCTAGCAAAAAACCAGCATTGAATGTAATGAAAAGCCATTTTCTGGGTGAGCCCGGGAGGCTCCCTGGAGCTTATCGGGCTAATGTATGGTCTATTAGACCAGGACATTAGCTAAGGAGCTCAGACCTACCAGGGACCAGCGCCAGAACCTGGCCCCATGAGAGAGGTTTCAGGGAACAATGGCCCTGGAAAAACCCCTTGTGGTTGGGGTTTTCCTTATCTGCCATCGATAGGGGTCAGGCACCCAGAAAGGTAGGCATAACAAAACAAACCACACATCACACACAGAGATCACACTAACGTGATGCATCAAATGAACAAATCCATAAGGACCGTGACGAGGATTCGAACCTGCGTCCGGGAGCATCCCAGACACTGCCTTAATTGACTGAGCTACGACAGGGTAAATGGGTAGCTCAGTTGATTAAGGCAGTGTCTGGGATGCTCCCGGACGCAGGTTCGAATCCTCGTCACGGCCCTTGTGGATTTGTTCATTAAACCCCACATGGTAAAAACTAAAACAAAAAATCGAACAGAGAGGTAGAAACTCCCTACAATCCCTGGTTGGTTGATACCTGGTTGATGGGGTTCTGGGAGTTCTTCTACTCCCCAAGCCCGGCCCGAGGCCAGGCTTGACTTGTGAGAGTTTGGTCCACTAGGCTGTTGCTTGGAGCGGCCCGCAGGCCCACATACCCACCACAGCCCGGCTGGTCCGGAACTCCTTGGAGGAATAAATCTAGTTTCCTCTTGAAGATGTCCACGGTTGTTCCGGCAATATTTCTTATGCTTGCTGGGAGGACGTTGAACAACCGCGGACCTCTGATGTTTATACAGTGTTCTCTGATTGTGCCTATGGCACCCCTGCTCTTCACTGGTTCTATTCTGCATTTTCTTCCATATCGTTCACTCCAGTACGTTGTTATTTTACTGTGTAGATTTGGGACCTGGCCCTCCAGTATCTTCCAGGTGTATATTATTTGATATCTCTCTCGTCTTCTTTCTAGTGAGTACATTTGGAGAGCTTTGAGACGATCCCAATAATTTAGGTGCTTTATCGCGTCTATGCGTGCCGTATATGTTCTCTGTATTCCCTCTATTTCAGCAATCTCTCCTGCTCTAAAGGGGGAAGTGAGTACTGAACAGTACTCAAGACGGGACAGCACAAGTGACTTGAAGAGTACAAGCATTGTGATGGGATCCCTGGATTTGAAAGTTCTCGTAATCCATCCTATCATTTTTCTGGCTGTCGCAATATTTGCTTGGTTATGCTCCCTAAACGTTAGGTCGTCAGACATCATTATTCCCAAATCCTTTACATGTTGTTTTCCTACTATGGGCACATTTGATTGTGTTTTGTACCCTGTATTATGTTTAAGGTCCTCATTTTTACCGTACCTGAGTACCTGGAATTTGTCACTGTTAAACATCATATTATTTTCTGATGCCCAGTCGAAAACTTTATTAATATCAGCTTGAAGTTTTTCAATGTCTTCAGCCGAGGTAATTTTCTTACTGATTTTTGTGTCGTCTGCAAAGGATGATACGAAGCTGTGACTTGTATTTTTGTCTATATCTGATATGAGAATAAGGAAAAGCAGCGGTGCAAGGACTGTACCCTGAGGTACAGAGCTTTTAACTGCACTTGGACTAGATTTTATATGGTTGACCGTTACTCGCTGAGTCCTGTTTGACAGAAAACTGAGTATCCAGCGTCCTACTTTACCGGTTATTCCCATTGACTTCATTTTGTGTGCTATCACGCCATGGTCACATTTATCGAAAGCCTTTGCGAAGTCCGTGTATATCACATCAGCATTCTGTTTTTCTTCTAATGCCTCAGTGACTTTATCGTAGTGCTCAAGTAGCTGTGAGAGGCACGATCTTCCCGCTCGAAATCCATGTTGGCCTGGGTTGTGAAGGTCATTGGTCTCCATGAAATTGGTGACCTGACTCCTAATCACTCTCTCAAATACTTTTATTATGTGCGATGTTAGTGCAACTGGTCTATAATTCTTTGCCAATGCTTTGCTCCCTCCCTTGTGTAGAGGGGCTATGTCTGCTACTTTAAGTGCATCTGGTATCTCCCCCGTGTCCAAGCTCTTCCTCCACACTATACTGAGTGCCTGTGCTACCGGCACTTTGCATTTCTTTATAAATATTGAATTCCATGAGTCTGGACCTGGGGCCGAGTGCATGGGCATGTTTTCAATTTCTCTTTCAAAATTTAGTGCGCTCGTGTTGATATCAGTTATATTTACAGGGGTTTGGATATCCCGCATAAAGAAATTGTCTGGATCTTCTACTTTCATGTTGTTTATTGGAGTGCTAAACATGTCCTCATACTGCTTTTTTAGGATTTCACTAATTTCTTTGTCATCCTCCGTGTATGAACCTTCACTTGTACGAATAGGTCCAATACTGGCAGTAGTTTTTGCTTTTGATTTCGCATATGTGAAGAAGTATTTTGGATTTTTCTTTATTTCCTGAATTGCTTTCTGTTCTAACTGCCTTTCTTCAGTTTCATATGAGTGTTTCAATTTCCGCTCGATTTCTTCAATCTCCCTATTTAAATTATTCCTTCTTTGACGGGAAATTCGTGTCTGCATAAGCAGTTCCGTTATCTTTTCCTGCGTTTATAGTGTCTTCTGCGTTCTCTTTCTACGTTGGATCTCTTTCTGGCTTTCCTCAAAGGAACATGTTTCAGACAGACTTGATACGCTTCCGAAGTCAGTTTTTCTATTCCTTCTGTAGGACTTTTATTACTTAAAACAGTTTCCCATGGAATGTTTTTAAGTTCCCTGTTTATTATCTCCCAGTCTATCCTTTTATTATTAAAATTGAATTTACTGAATAGCCCCTCTCGCTTTATCAACGTTTTAGGTCTATTCTGAGTATTGATGGTAGTTTGCACTTCAATGAGCTTGTGATCTGAATATGTGGTATCTGATATCGTAATGTCTCTGATAATGTCTTCATTGTTCGTAAAGACCAGATCTAGAATATTTTCATTTCTCGTTGGCTCCGATATCTGCTGAGTGAGTGAAAATTTGTCACAGAATCTAAGTAGTTCTCTAATCTGTGGTTGGTTAGGTCCTGATAGATTCCTGGTATAATATTATTGTTTGCTATTCTCCACCTGAGACTAGGCAAGTTGAAGTCACCTAAGAAGATAATATCAGGTATTGGGTTCTCCAAATTATCAAGGCTATTCTCTATTTTGTTTATCTGTTCTGTGAATTCCTCAGCCGTTGCATCTGGCGGTTTGTATATTAGAATAATCACTAAATTTATTTTCTCTATTTTTAATCCCAGTACCTCTATCACCTCATTTGTAACGTTTAGGAGCTCCGAGCACACAAGGTCTTCCCTAATATACAGACCCACTCCTCCATGTGACCTAATTTTCCTATCACACCTGTATAGGTTATATCCTGGAATCCAGATCTCACTGTCCAAGAATTCCCCTGCATGGGTTTCTGTGAAAGCTCCAAATACTGCATTTGATTCCGTGAGGAGGCCATTTATGAACTGTACTTTATTGTTGGTTCTTGTTTTCAGTCCTTGTATGTTGGCAAAGATGAATGAGGTTACTCTATTAGTGATAGTTTGACTGGGAGACTTTTTCGGCAAGCCTATTATGCGTGGACATATTGAGTTTGTTCTGACCAGTGCTGATTGTTGTAGGGCAGTTGCCTGTTGTAGTTGTGGTTCCCTTTCGGTGTGTAGTTGTATCTGTAATTCTGGTATGCAAGTGGGTCTGGCATCCAGTTCCATACATTCTCCATGCTCCTCCTTTTGAATTCTCTTTCGGTCTGGTATAAAAAATCCCAAGGAAAAAAAATCCCAAGGAAACAAGCAAACATCACACTTTACTGCCATGCCGATTGTCCTCGCAGCCCACCCCGCCCCGAGAGGGGGAGGGAGGAGCCCCGGACCTACCGCGCCGAACTTAGCTTCAGTTCGGAAGCTAAGCTTCAACCAACGCGAAAAAACCGCCGACTGGTGGGAGGGAGGGTTGCCAGGGAGCCTCCGGGGCTCACCAAGAAAATGGAGTTTCATTACAGTCAACGCTGGTTTTCTGTAGGGAATCCCTACGGCTCCCTGGAGCTTCATACCCAAAGAGAAGGAAAAGAAAGGGCTAACCCGGGAGGCAGCCGCCACAAACTCCGCAACGCGAAGCCGAGACAACAGGCTGCAACCTGCAACTCAAGGCAACAAGAACACACAGGAGCAGACGCGCATAAAGAATGGGCGGCCAAGAACCTGTCCGGCAGAGCCAACAAAACGAGTTGGCGACAACTGGCCAATCCGCGAACACAACTGGCCAATCAGTTGAACATACACAACTGGCCAATCAGCTGTCTCGGTGACAGGATGATTGGCAGCTGTCCACCAGGATGCAGGACACACCCCGGACATGAACCTCATGGTTAGCCAAACCCCGAGAATCCAGCAAACGAGCCACTCTAAGGAACCAACCCCAAAGATCAACACCTAAGAGAAACCCTGTGGTTCCGGCAAGAACCGCCAGAGAACAGTCCGAACGGAGCTGAATGGGAGAGCACCAAGTGACCCAAACCCTCCGAAGCGCAAACCAGACAGCCACGAACTCCCGAACCGTGCTGTGAGCCTGACGGACGGACAGACTCCACCATCCCCGGCCAACCTGGTGAGCACTAGTCACAAAGCCCCAGCTGAGAGATGACCCATCTGTGAACACATCGAGTGAAGGCTCGGGGAGGTGCCAAGGCACAGAACCCCGAAAACCCCAAAGAGAAAGCTGGTGACGCAGCACCAACACAAGATCCCCGGAGGAACGAACCCAACGATTGCAAGAGGCGGAAGGGGAGTCTCCGAAGGAACCAAACAGACGCCGAAGTCAAACCCAACCCCGCGGGCAGACCAGCACGTCGAAGTTAAGACTCCCGCACAACCACTCAAGCAACCGCTGAGCAACCTGGGACCCCCCTCATGAACAGCCGAAGGCAGGACCACAGCCGCAGCAACACTTCTGGAGGGAAAGACAAGGAGTGGCCCAATAGCCCTAAACAAGGCCCAGATCCGAACCAGGGACAGAAACAGATGGAATGGCCTCCAGATCACCAGGAAACCAAACCCGGGGATCGGGAAAGAACCACACCCCTGGCGAGCAGACAAGCAGACCGACTGGGAGCTAACACCAGCCAATCGTCGAGGTAGGCCAGACACCGAATCTCAAGCAGACTCAGACAGGGAACCAAGATCCGGTAAAGATGCAAAAATACACCAAGTGCCAATTACAAAATAGGGAAGGCAACAAAAGCGGCAAGCCTGAAGCCCCACCACCAACTGTGCCAGTCCCGGAAAACTGGAGAAGAACGTGCCAAGAAATGACCTGGAGGTCCAGGGCCACCAACCAGGCACCCGACCCCAACAGAAGCCGGACAGGAGACAACAGTCCTCCGAGGAGGGCATAGAATCCAGGGCGCAGACTGAAGAAATCCAGAAGAACCGCAGATGTGAAACACCCATGTCTGCAAAGTGGGTGTTTCACAACCACGTCCAACGCACCCACTAAGATGACATGATGAAGCGCAGGGGAAGAAGCCCACCCCGCCAGCTCTGAACCCCCCAAAGGGGAAGAAGCCGTCCACCGCTGCCACCAGAGGCTGAACCTCCTGGGATCCGCATTTAGCACGTTGATGCCTCGCGCCGCATTAGGGATGATGACGTCAGAAAAGAAGGTGACTGCAGAAGGCTTGCTTTTACTGAATGAGAATTTTGATTTGTTATATGCTACAGTAAGGTGTGGGGGAGGCATGTTTTTGAGCGAATGTGAGATGTGCATATATATTTATGTACGTGCATATATATTTATGCGTTATGAAGCAATATTATATTAGTACTGAAATCGCATTGAAGTCACCACGCCTGGCAGGGGACTGTTTTTATACAAATGGATGATAGAGGAGAACACTGAGATACATCATAGTTCATGCTCTGTGTTGCTTTCCCTTTTTGCAATGGACGATAGTTGGAAGTTAAAAGGAAATTAAAAACAGACTAGGGTTGATGGTATTTTACATTAGGTTTCAGGACCACTGTTGTAATGCAAAACACACAACTCATAGACCGGCTATTTAATCCCCTCGATCGCGCCAATGCAGGAAAGCTGAGTGGCCAGCTGATGACGTCATTGACCATTAGCAATGCCTGTGCATGGGTCACTGGGCTAACAAAATTTTGGTACGCCAGGAGCCAGCCTTTTAATCCTACCCCCAGGCAAATTGAAGACTGGCTACCCGATGACATCATTGACCATTGGCTATGCTTGTGCATGGGTCATTGGGGTAACTAAAAACGGGTACGCCATAGAAGGACCGTCAATCTCATTGGGGTAACTAAAAACGGGTACGCCATTGAAGGACCGTCAATCTCATTGGGGTAACTAAAAACAGGTACGATAAGTACCGACCGTCAAATCTCACTGGGGTAACTAAAAACGGGTATGCCAATGACCGGCCGTCAAATCTCACTGGGGTAACTAAAACGGGTATGCCAATGACCGGCCGTCAAATCTCACTGGGGTAACTAAAAATCATGGGGCCAAGTCGTGTCCGTCAAATCTCACCGGGGTAACTAAAAAACATGGGGCCAAGTCGTGTCCGTCAAATCTCACCGGGGTAACTAAAAAACATGGGGCCAAGTCGTGCCCGTCAAATCTCACCGGGTAACTAAAAAACATGGGGCCAAGTCGTGTCCGTCAAATCTCACCGGGGTAACTAAAAAACATGGGGCCAAGTCGTGCCCGTCAAATCTCACCGGGGTAACTAAAAAACATGGGGCCAAGTCGTGTCCGTCGGAAAAAGCAAAACGGACACGACTTGGCCCGGTTTACACTACTACACAAAAGCGCCTACCAACAGTGGGACCATGCGAGAGTCAACAGAGCAAGCTGCTCCCCTAGCACCCCGTCAAAAGAGAAGGGAACAGAGCCCCTTCCGAAAGAAAAAGTACACATACACATATACACATTATGTATATACAATACATATACATACACACAAGGTATGTTACACACACCCGTGTGTGTAACACGGGTGACACCTGTGTTACACGGGACACCACGAGCACATCAACAAACTGGAAAAAAGGTGCAAAGACATGCTACTAAGTGGCTCCCAGAACTGAAGGGCAAGAGCTACGAGGAGAGGTTAGAGGCATTAAATATGCCAAAACTAGAAGACAGAAGAAAAAGAGGTGATATGATCACTACATACAAAATAGTAACAGGAATTGATAAAATCGATAGGGAAGATTTCCTGAGACCTGGAACTTTAAGAATAAGAGGTCATAGATATAAACTAGCTAAACTCAGATGCCGAAGAAATATAAGAAATTCACTTTCGCAAACAGAGTGGTAGACGGTTGGAACAAGTTAGGGGAGAAGGTGGTGGC
>WNGS01165339.1:20026031-20037172 GCA_020271785.1 Procambarus virginalis | reverse complement strand
TAGCAATAGATACAGATAAACAAGAATAATAAACACCATACAGCAGATTGGCAGCACATATAAGAAGACAGCAATGATCACAATGGTAAAGATGTTCAAATTGGGAACATAAAGGTTGGGAGATTGGGTAGCAATAGATACAGTGCAATTTTAAGGCAAAAGGTGAAAAACTATGAAGATGAAATTAGGTACTTTTTAGTATTGATTTTGAATGATGTAAAAGTTGGACAGCTTTTCAATTCAATAGGGAGTGAGTTCCATAAACTGGGTCCCTTTATTTGCATAGAGTGTTTACACAGATTAAGTTTAACTCTGGGGATATCAAAGAGATATTTATTTCTGGTGTGGTGATAATGGGTCCTATTACATCTATCCAGGAAGAGTTTCAGAGCAGGATTTGCATTTAACCCTTTAACTGTACAACGCGCCTGCAGGCTCGCGTCTGGTTTGCGCAACGCGCCTCTGGGTATTTGTATTTTTCACGTTCGATTCAAAACTCCCACGGCTACATGGGGTTCACATCAGCTTCCTCAGGGCTCTTGTAAACAGACGCCATCTTTAAAAAAAATCGTGGTCCACATTCCCGGGTGTGGGAGCCTCAGTAGTGAGTGAGCAACCAAGGCTGGCGCTCGCAGCATAAGCGCACAGCACTGCTGTTCAGCGTGTGACCACAGCATCGCCTAATAATGTCAAAATATATATATAACTTGTATTATTTAGCCATGATAGTATTATAGAAGAGCCTGAGTGTGATAATGACTGGGTACAATGTTCAAATATCAGTGATTCAATGCTGTTCACGATGTTCACAGCGCTTGCCACAGCACCACAGCATTATTTCGTCCATCTAGGAATCTTCAAACAATTTCTTAGGTTCCTTTTCAAAATACAGTAAACGTATGGTCAATTATTCATTTACAGGAATTAGTGACCAGGATTGTGGTTATAATTAGCGTTGTGCGTAGTATTGTGGAAGGAGGAATTTTGGTGAGGGAGGGAGGGCGAGAATTGAGGTAGCCTCATTGCGTGTGTGTGTGGCTGCCACTCTTGTTTTGCTCACCATATTAGCTTAGTGGTTCGCTATGGGCAAAACATGTGTACATGGGTATATATAGTGTGTATATAGTGTAAGAACAGCAACAGGAGAATGTTGAGAGGAGCTATTTTGGTGAGGGATGTGACGTAATCGTAGCGTCGTCTGCTGTGTGATTTTTCATGCAGTGTATGGTGGCCACTGTACTGTTTGGACACAATACCGGCTTACTTGCATAGTTCTGGTAAATAAAACATGTAGATAGGTATATAGAACATGTGTAATAAGAACTATAACAGTATGGTGGGAGGAGCAATGTTGGCGAGTAAGATGTTGGAATGAGGGAGACTGGCTGGGTGTGGCTGCTCTCACTCGAGGTGTTCTGAATGTGTTCATGGCCAAATGCTCCTATTGGCCCATACGAGGCAGCTGCTATTGGCATATACGAGGCAGCTGCTATTGGCCCATATGAGGCAGCTCCTATTGGCCCATATGAGGCAGCTCCTAGTGGCCCATACGAGGCAGCTCCTATTGGCGAAGCAGCTGCTACGCGATGTTCTGAATGTGTTGATGGTAAATGTATATGGTGTGTGACAGTGTATAGTGTGTACATATGTTGTAAATATACATAAATGAACATGAAACATTGGTGTGAATAACTGTATGATAGGAGGGGCAAAGTTGGCGAATACAATGTTGGAGAAGTGAGGGAGGGCTGGCTGGGTGTGGCAGCTCTCACTCGCGGTGTTCTGAGTGTGTTGATGGTGAATGTATATAGTGTGTGACAGTGTATAGTGTGTAAATAGATTGTATATATACATAAATTAGCATGGTACATAGTAAATATGTGCTGCATATGTGTACACAAGTGTCATGCACGTAACACAGTGTCTTCGGACAGTACGGATGTTTTACATCCATAATATAGTGTACGTGTTCACTATACATAGGATTAGCACGTAAAAACAAATAAAATGTATTTGGAACTGTGCGAAAAAAATGAACGAAAATATATTCGCGGCAACTCGCGCGCCCCGCCCCGAGCACCCCACCCGCCCCGGGAGCTTACGGCACGGGAGCACGGGGAATGATGACGTCACGCCCCAACTTACGGACCCCATAGCAGCCAAAGTAAGTACAATTTCGACCTTTTTTTTACATAGCCATACTGAGGGAAGGGTTTTTGACACTTTAAAAAGAAAAAAGAATTTTTTCCAGAGAATTTATTTCCTGCGCACCACGGGGGTGTCATATTTGGAGGCAACGCAGTTAAGGGGTTAAGAACAGGGTTTTGTAAATGTAGTTGACACAAGAGAATTTATGGAGTGAGATTATGTTTAGCATGTTTAGGGAGTTAAACAAGGGGGCTGAGTGTTGTCTGAAAGCAGAATTTGATATTATTCTGATAGCAGATTTTTGCTGGGTGATGATGGACTTGAGATGGTTTGCAGTGGTAGAACCCCATGCACAGATACCATAATTGAGATAGGGATAGATTAGTGCATAATATAGAGAGATGAGAGCAGAGTTAGGTACATAATATCTGATTTTAGAGAGTATACCAACTGTTTTAGACACTTTCTTAGTTATGTGTTGTATGTGGGTACTGAAGTTGAGTCTCTTGTCTAGGAATAGGCCAAGAAATTTTCCATCATTTTTATTGCTAATGTTTACATTGTCTATCTGAAGCTGAATTGCATTTGTAGATTTGCATCCAAATAAGATGTAGTAGGTCTTTTCTATGTTAAGTGTTAGTTGTTGGTTGACATCCATAAGTGGACTTTTTTTAGTTCATTATTAACAACATTATTTAGTGTATGTGGGTTGGGGTTAGAGTAGATGAGGGTAGTATCATCAGCAAACAAAATAGGTTTCAGAATGTTAGAGACATTAGGCAGATCATTGATGTATATAAGAAATAGAAGAGGTCCCAAGATACTGCCCTGTGGCTCTCCAACGGTTATTGGTAGAGTGGGAGAGGTTATATTATTGATGGCTACACATTGGTGTCTATCACTAAGATAGGATTGGATATAGTCCAGTGCATGGCCTCGGATTCCATAATGATGGAGTTTACATAAGAGGTAATTGTGATTAACAGTATCAAAGGCCTTTCTCAGGTCAATGAAGAGTCCAATCGGAAACTCATTTTTGTCAAGGGCTGAGTAAATTATATCAAGGAGACTAATAATTGCATCGTTGGTACTCTTTTGGGAGCGGAAGCCAAACTGACAGGGGCTAAGAATGTCGAATTTTACGAGATAGGAGTAGAGCTGTTTGTAGATAATTTTTTCAAATATTTTTGATAGAATGGGTAGGTTCGATATAGGTCTATAGTTGTTTATGTCTGCCGGATTACCTCCTTTATGAACTGGCGTTACTCTTGCTTTTTTAAGGATATCAGGGAAGGTATGACACTCAAGGGATTTGTTGAACAGCTGAGCTATAGGTGGCGCAAGAGCATGGGAGGCGCTCTTGTATACAATGGACGGGATTTCACTGACGTTCCCAGCTTTGGTTTTTAGTGAGTGTATGATGGACACAACATCTGTCGGGCTGACTGGTGAAAGGAGAAGAGAGTTTGGATAGCTGCCTGAGAGATATGTGTTGATATGTGTCTGAGTCTGTGGGATTTTACTTGCAAGGTTAGCACCAATCGATGAAAAGAAGCTATTAAATTCATTTGCCATTTCTAAATCAGATGATGGTGTAAGGCCATCCTTAGAGAGTGTTATCTGGTTGTGGGAGTGTTGTTTAGTTCCTAGGATATTAGAGATGGTATTCCATGTGCTTTTCATATTGCCTTTTGCTTCTTTGAATCTAGTCTCATAATATGAAAGTTTAGCTTTTCTTATGATACTGGTAAGCACAGATGAGTATCTTTTAACTACTTCCTTTGTAACTAGGGCACTCCTAAAATTCTTTTCATATTCATGTTTTTTGTTGATTGATTTAATTATGCCACTTGTGAGCCACGGGTTATTTTTTCTTTTATCAGTTACTTGTTTGGTAAGGAGGGGACAGTGAGTGTTGTAGAGGCTTAGAGTTTTGGAGAGAAAGAGGTTAGTTAATGAGTTTATATCCTGTATATTATTAAATTCCGATTCCCAGTTAACTTTGTGAAGTGCATTAGAGAGATTGCCTAAAGCTGATTCACTGTGTAGCCTGAATGAGAGTTTCTTGGTTTCTGGTGGAGTTGTGTCCATGTTTGCTATGAGGAAGGTAGGATAGTGGTCAGTTGTTCTGTCATAAATTACCCCAGATGTAAGGGGAGCTGTTATATTAGTCCATAGGTGATCCAGGGGGTGGCAGATGTTTGAGTGACTCGGGTGGGCTTGGTGATTGTGGGGATTAGCATACAGGAGTGCATGCTGTTACGGAAATAGTCAACTTGAGGGTTGTTTTGAAGACCCAGGTCAACATTGAAATCACCTCCCAGAATGATGTGATTTTTATTGAGATTGTTATTTATGATAAGATTCCTTACGTTGTCTGAAAATGAAGCTATGTTGGTATTAGGAAATCTATAGATGGCACCGATAGTCAGGGAGGATTTAAGGGATTTACTGGAGAACTTGGCAAAAGTATATTCACAATAGTCATCTCTATCACTAATAACACTATTGCAAATGAAGGTATCTTTGTAATATATTGCTGTGCCACCTCCTTTTTTGTTAGGCCTGCAGTTATGAATGGCTTTATAACCAGCTAAAGTGTAGAGTTGGGTATAGTCATTACTTAGCCAAGTTTCCGTTAAAATGATAAATGATAATTTAGTACCTAGTGCTTTGAGTAGAGCATTTATATCATCAAAATGTTTACCAAGTGACCTGACATTTTGGTTGAAGACTGATAAGCAGGTGCTATTTAGGAGTTTGTTTTTTGCAAGATTTGCTGTGTAATACCTGCAATAATGATGATCAATGTGCTGATTTGTGTGGATATGGGACAGAAGATTTCGATCAGGATCAATATCAGTAAGCATATAGATAAAATATTGTAACGATAATATAAGATAAGCAATTACAGGAACAGTTAAATACTAAATCTGCTGTAAATAGAAAGTAATTATAGCAAAACACAATAATACAGTAATATAACAATACAATAAAAGCTTACAAAGTGCTAAGTCTACTAAAATTAGAGAATAATTATAGCAGAACACAACAATAAATGCAAGTAAGTTGTAGTAGTGCATATAATATATATTTAATAGTATATAAATGCAAGTAAATGAATGCAAGTTATTATAGTAAAACACAACAATAAATGCAAGTAAACAAGAGAATTTAAACAAATAGAAGTAGAATAAAGGTCACTAGATAGCCATGGAGGATACACAAGTTTGGTGGAGAGAATAAAAAGAAAAGTAGAGACTGTCAAAATGAATATATAAAAAATTTGACAAATGATAGTTGTAAGTAAAATAATCTTAACCCTTTAACTGCGCAACGCGCCTGCAGGCTCGCGTCTGGTTTGCGCAACGCGCCTCCGGGTATTTGTATTTTTCACGTTCCATTCAAATCTCCCGCGGCTATACGGGGTTCACATCAGCTTCCTCAGGGCTCTTGTAAACAGACGCCATCTTTAAAAAAAATCGTGGTCCACATTCCCGGGTGTGGGAGCCTCAGTAGTGTGTGAGCAACCAAGGCTGGCGCTCGCAGCATGAGCGCACAGCACTGCTGTTCAGCGTGTGACCACAGCATCGCCTAATAATGTCAAAATATATATATAACTTGTATCATTTAGCCATGATAGTGTTATAGAAGAGCCTGA
The DNA here is from genome assembly GCA_020271785.1 of Procambarus virginalis. Taxonomy (NCBI): domain Eukaryota; kingdom Metazoa; phylum Arthropoda; class Malacostraca; order Decapoda; family Cambaridae; genus Procambarus; species Procambarus virginalis. Next base: position 20,031,363 of record WNGS01165339.1, on the reverse strand, counting down.
GTGTGATAATGACTGGGTACAATGTTCAATTATCAGTGATTCAATGCTGTTCACGATGTTCACAGCACCACAGCATTATTTCGGCCATCTAGGAATTTTCAAATGATTTCTTAGGTTCCTTTTCAAAATAAACGTGTGGTCAATTATTCATTTACAGGAATTAGTGACCAGGATTGTGATAATAGCAGGATTGTGGTTATAATTAGCGTTGTGCGTAGTATTGTGGAAGGAGGAAAGTTTGGTGAGGGAGGGAGGGCGAGAATTGAGGTAGCCTCATTGTGTGTGTGTGGCTGCCACTCTTGTTTTGCTCACCATAATAGCTTAGTGGTTCGCTATGGGCAACACATATGTACATGGGTATATATAGTGTGTGTATATAGTGTAAGAACAGTAACAGGAGAATGTTGAGAGGAGCTATTTTGGTGAGGGATGTGACGTAATCGTAGCGTCGTCTGCTGTCTGATTTTTCATGCAGTGTATGGTGGCTACTGTACTGTTTGGACACAATACTGGCTTACTTGCATAGTTCTGGTAAATAAAACATGTAGATAGGTATATAGAACATGTGTAATAAGAACTATAACAGTATGGTGGGAGGAGCAATGTTGGCGAGTAAGATGTTGGAGCGAGGGAGACTGGCTGGGTGTGGCTGCTCTCACTCGAGGTGTTCTGAGTGTGTTGATGGTGAATGTATATAGTGTGTGACAGTGTGTAGTGTGTAAATAGATTATATGTATACATAAATTAGCATGATACATAGTAAATATGTGCAGCATATGTGTACACAAGTGTCATGCACGTAACACAGTGTCTTCGGACAGTACGGTTGTTTTACTGCCATAATATAGTGTACGTGTTCACTATACATAGGATTAGTACGTAAAAACAAATAAAATGTATTTGGAACTGTGCGAAAAAAATGAACGAAAATATATTTGCGGCAACTCGCGCGCCCCGCCCCGACCGCCCCACCCGCCCCGGGAGCTTACAGCACGGGCGCACGGGGAATCATGACGTCACGCCCCAACTTACGGACCCCATAGCAGCCAAAGTAAGTACAATTACGATTTTTTTTTTACATACTCATACTGAGGGAAGGGTTTTTGACACTTTAAAAAGAAAAAAGAATTTTTCCAGAGAATTTATTTCCTGCGCACCACGGGGGTGTCATATTTGGAGGCAACGCAGTTAAAGGGTTAAGATAATAAATTTTATTTAGCTTAGTTTTTAACCTATAATTAGTATGAACTAAATTAAGAGAATAAAATGAGATCAATAATTAATTTCAATAAATGAGATAAATCATTACTATTAACTTTAAAATTTAAAAAGAATAGGGTATGATTAGATTTAAGAGTAAAATTTTACAATGATACTGAGGTAGATGCATACATAAGTGCATGGAGACTTGACGGATTATTTAGGAAATTATATGAATGAGAGAACATTAAGTAAATGGTAAGGCAGAGACAGCACCTTGGACAAAGTTAGATTAAGTTAGGTTAGGCTCAGGCACTGAAAGTTATTTTAAGTACTGGTATTGGTCGGGTTCAGGTTTTCGGATATACCACAATCTCCAAAGAAGGCCAGTAGTTGTTGGTCACACTTTATTTCATATCTTTTTCCTGCACTTTCCTTCTTTGCAATAATCGTTCCATTCCTAGTGTAGCACTGCTTGATAAGACTAGGGTTCTGTTTGCGAATTTGACGCAGCCTGAACCCTAGTCTTATCAAGCAGTGCTACACTAGGAATGGAACGATTATTGCAAAGAAGGAAAGTGCAGGAAAAAGATATGAAATAAAGTGTAAATATGGCACTATCAGCCCTAGACCATATATATACATATGGCACTATCAGCCCTAGAAAATATTTATCTCTGCAGGTACTCCAGCCTACAGTTGTAACTCTTTAAACTTCAGTATAAGTATTCCTTGGCATAAAATGATAATCAGTCACCCACCTTTCACTGCGTCTTGCATGCTAATGGTACTCGAGCACTCTTCCAACTCCCTACAAGTAGTCAATAAGAACTTCCTTCCAACATCTGAAGTTCACTACCCTGACATCATCAGGTTCTTCCAGGTTCATCTACTAGGATCCTCTACAGCTCTTCCAGGCTGCTGCACCATGAAGTTTTCCTTGGACTCCAGTGATACTCCACCACTGATTCCACAGAAGCATGTGAGACTTCACTTCACTGCTCCTCTTCACACAATTTGAGGTCCAATTCCTCACTATGGGGTTTGCTCTTCCACAGAGCACTACATGTACTCCTACAGTCTTGGAGTTCCACTCATTAACTTCTTCTCTGGCCTTAGAGTGCTCCCATCAACTCCTTCCTCAGAACAAACCTGTAACCCATTGATACGCCAATAACAATGTTCCTCTACAAACAAATAACTTTAATGAACTACACACAATAAATGTTTCACCCAACATCTCCCTGCTTCCCGAACACCGTAAGTATGGACTTCCCCGTTCGGGCGAATCCATCCTCCGCCTCGCCTGCTGGGCGGTTCCTCCACCTACCGCCATGAGGCAGCTATGCTGCCAGGAGCTAAGCTCTCTGTCACCCATGAGTGCTTGGAGGGGACGGACATCGCTCCGCCCTCCAGGACGTTCCTCCGTCTTTACTCTCCGTTTTGAACTTTCTGCTTCAATAAAATTTGCCTAACATATCAATAAATACTGGCTACGGCCGCTGGGCACATGACCAACTACAGGCAATCACTGTTAACTGATTAAAACTGTGCCTACCACAAAAATGTCTCTTGCGAGGGCGCTCACTTGATGATGCCTGACCAGGGCGCGCACACAGCTGCCCACGAAAATGTTTCTGCACGGCTTCACAACTCTTCCTACCTTCCAGGACTCGTGACCACACGTTTCCAGATTAATTCCACAGCTGAAATGTCTGCACACTTCCTTTTGAAGGTATATCAACTAGGGGGTTCTTCTCTAACCGGAACCCAATGGAGCTCAACTTCCCCTCACAATTTCTGGTGCTCAAGTGAGGTCAACGTCCTTATAAGCGAGCCTCACACCCCCAGCAAATTCTCCACATCTCATGACCAGTCATTTATTTATATCCTTATTCACTGCCATACATGCAAACCGTTTGTCAAATTCAATCGAATGTCTACTATATAAATATCTAGGTCTACATCTCTTTAACCTCTTAGGTCAAATCTGGTAGAATGACTCTCAAGGGGAGACTCGTTTCTCCTGCAGGCTGAGATCATAACAGTTATCAGTCTTTAGTGTGCTTAGTGGCTTGCATACTGCTTCCTCAGTATTTTGCTCATTTCTTTGTTGTCATCTGTGAAAGTTCCATATCTCTTTCACAGGGGCCCGATACTAGATGTGGTTTTTTATCTTGATTTTGCATAGGAAGAAGGAAAAGAGAAATATTGCATAGGAGAAAAAATATTTTGTATTTCCCTCTATTTCACTGATGGCCTTTTGCTCTCTTTGCCTCTCCTGGGTTTTGTATGATTCTTGTAGCTTTAGTTCAATTGTTTCTATTTCTCTACCTAGCCTTCTTCGCAGTTCATGAGAGAGGGTGCGACTCTCAAGTTGTTTTGCGATTTGTTTTCTTCGCCTATAGAGGGAACGACGTTCCCGTTCCAATCTGCAACTCTTCCTGTTTTTTTTCTTAGGGATATGCGGTTTGAGCATATTTCTAGTGCTACTGAGCTTATTTTTTTCAGGCACTGGTTCAGGTTTACATTTTCTAGCTGTTCTTCCCAACTTATTTCTGTGAAGTCTTGGTTCATTTGCTCCCAGTTTATTTGTTTATTATTGAAGTTGAATTTGCTGAAATCTCCTCCACTGGGAATTGAGACTGGTTTTGAAGGTCTATTCCCTATGCTTGTCAAAACTTCAATTAAGTTGTGATCTGAGTAACAGGTATTTGTAATCATTATGTTCCTGATCAATTCATCATTATTAGTGAAAATGATGCCCAGCATGTTCTCCTTCCTAGTTGGTTCAACTATTTGCTGATTTAAGGCAAACCTGTCGCACATTCGTAGCAGGTCATTTGCATGTGACTGTTCATTTAGGCTAATTCCAGGAATTTTTCTCTGATAAAACTGTATTAGCTAGGGTCTTCCATTTCAGGTGCTGTAGGTTGAAGTCCTCAAGCAGGATGATGTTTGGGGCTGGATTTGTGAGATTTTCTAAGCAGTGTTCTATTTTCATTAGTTTGTCTTTAAACTGCTGATGATTTACCTCTGGTGACTTATATACAAGAATAATAACTACATTTAGGATCCCTATTTTGATTATCAGCACTTCCACCATATTGTTTGTGGTAGCATCTATAATACCTACTGTCCAATGCTAACTAAACAAGTCACAACTAAAAGGTTAAACAGTCCATGGCTTACTAAGGGTATACCTAAATCTGTTAATAAAAAACATGACCATAAGAAGAAGTACCAGTATAGGTTAGGGATCATCTCCAAAGAAGTTTCAAGGCGATACTCATCAATGTTGTCCAAAACAATTAGGAGAGCCAAAATAAAAATACCCAACCATATCTTTCTAATAAAATCTCTGTGGCTAGATCCTAGAAACCGAGTAAATTTGTTACACAAGATTTTCCAGATCCAAAACCATACTGTCTGTCTGTTATTATATAGTTTTTCTCCAAGGGTTCTACCCATTTAGTTTTAATAATTTTTTCTAATATTTTGACTATTACACTTGTCAATGATACAGGTCTATATTTGATGGGATCCTCCCTGCTGCCTCTAATATCAACACCAGTGAAATTCCATCCATTGTATACAAGAGAGCCTCCCATGCCCTTGCCCCACCCATAGCCCTACTGTTCAAGAGTGTAATCCTGACCAGATTAAAGCCCTACAGGTGTTGGTGGGTTTGTCCTGGTAGTGTTGAGGGTAGGGGTGGGTGGAGGCGAGAGGGGGGGGGAGTTTTGTTGTGTGGGGGGGAGGAGGGGGTGTCCGGAAGGGAGCAATCCATCGACTCACTACAACGTAATAGTCGCCCACCCCCGAGCCTGGGAAGTTATGAGAGGATCATTCAGTGACATGACAACGAATGTAATAATTTCTATTCATGAAGGATCCCCCCATACCCACCATGTGAGCCCAGATGGATAGAAATCACCGACAAGACGGAGCCTCCCCAGTTGGTCATGGAGAATACACCCCACAATTACCACCTTAACAACGTCAGTCCATCGAGATTGGGTTCACAGACGAAAGGAGGATTGACAATAAAAGCATTCCTTGCTCGCGACGTTGGGTATGGTGAGATAGTATCCCTCCCCAAACACCCCGGGCATCAGAACAGAAGATGTCT
>WNGS01165339.1:19963768-19988231 GCA_020271785.1 Procambarus virginalis | reverse complement strand
GATCCTTTCCTGGATGTGCACTTGTAGGACCATCATGGACATTTTTTAAGACAGCTGGTACTAAGATAGCCAGACCAACTAACTGGCAGCACTTCCTAGGGGAGGGTCCCTAGCTTTACTACTCTACACAGTAAATTGTCTATCATCACTAACTCTTTCAATGGTACTGGAGGTTTTTTAACTGGACAAGTATCGTGCTTAGTCAAAAACTTAATGACAGGTGCCCATATGGGGGCTTTTCTCTGTTCTGTCTCAACTTGTAGCATCTAATGCTGGATAATTTACATGAATTGCAGCTACATATTGAGAAAATGCTTCAGCTATATCATTTGTTTTCCTGGAATATAACCAAATGTGGGTTGAACTCATGAATTGTGAGCAAATATCCAACAAACTTTCCAACAGGACTCTTACTCTTGAGCTGTTGAAATGTAGTTTCAGGCTAAAGTAGGAGAGCAAAATTAAAAGTGAGAAGAGAAAGATGCTCTGTATCTATAGAGGTTTTACACTTAAAGTGTTAAACCTGAACATGAATGCACATAACATGTTGAATTGAATAAAAAAATGCACATATAAAATTGAATAGCAAAAAAAATTACAGCAAAGGCCTCACCTTGGCCATTCACCAACTTGAAGAGCACCTTGTCCTTCTCCGGCTGGTCACCTTTGAGTGTTATAGTAACAGTAGGCTCAGAGTTGTTGGGATCCATCACTCTTCTAATTGTTACCATTTGTGAGCCTTTATCTTTTTCTTTAGTTGTTGTGTCCATTCCTTTTAAGATATTACTTAAGCTACTAGGGCCACTTAAAGGAGGAGTATTAGTAACTGTCTCTTTACTATTAAACGAAGTGGCATTAGCTGCCAGAGGAGGAGTAGGCACTGAAGCCTGCCTGCTGGACTGTGATAGCTGGTGACTTTGTTGGTTTGACTGCCGGTAAGGGTGCAAGATGGTCCTTGAAGTAGAATGAGGCTGTGACTGTGAGTCTGCAGAAGTTTGAACTAGGGATGGCACAAGCTTTGCAGGTGGTGGTTTGCCCTTGTCCATGGAAGTAGGGGAAGGTTCTCTTGGACGTTGGGAAACAACCTGAAATACACGACACTCATTAAATTCAGCAACACAAGAATGAATTGCCCTTTGATTTTGCTACTTTAAGGTGCCGGGAGCACAATTTATCAACCTTCCTCAAACACACTCAAATTTATTGTGCATAATCTACATGGTAAATGCTCCAACTTTTCCTAAAGGAGGAATGGTTTCCTAATGGTTCATATCGTAACAGGAACAGAAAAAAACAGACGTTGAATGTAACGAAACGCCATTTTCTGGGTAAGAACCAGAGGCTCTCCGGAGCTATCCAGGATGATATGAATATCATTAGACTTTGGCATCAGTGTGTATGGAGTTCTAGGTCTATCAGGGACCACGAGCCAGAACCTGGCCCCCTCAGCGAGGCACGAGGAGCAATGGCCTATATAAATGCACATGGGATTTAGAGCATTCTATGTCTGCCATTGACCAGGCCAGGCACACAGAAAGTTAAGTGCCTCAAAACAAACCCCAATTCTGGTTAAAATGACTAAAATAGACAAACAAGTGGACAGAACTCCCCAAATGAAAATGAGCAAACTATTATGATGTCACCCCCCCTCTTCGGGAGGGAAAAGGGGTGGAGCCCTCAGACCCACCGTGCTGGCGATCCACTCTCCAGTTTGAGGCTGTATGTCAAAACATGTGAAAAAACCAGCGTTGAATGTAATGAAACACCATTTTCTGGGTGAGACCCGGAGGCTCCCCGGAGCTATCCAGGCTGATATGCTATTGACAGACTTTGGCATCAGTCATGTGTATGGAGTTCTTTGGGCCTACCGGGGACCACGGCTAGAACCTGGCCCCACCTCAGACAGGGAAGGGGAGCAATGGCCTATAGAAGCCCCCGTGTGGTTGGAAGCATTCTGTCTGCCATCGACTGGGTCAGGCACCCAGAAAGATAAGCATCCCAAAACAAACCCCTATTCTGGTGAAAATATTGCTACCAAAAACCGAACAAGTGGATAGAACTCCCCAAACAAAAACGAGCAACCTATTATGATGTCACCCGTTGCCGCGCCGCCGTCTGCGCAACTCCCCCCTCCCCAGGAGGGGGAAGGGGGAGCCCCAGTCCTACCATGCCGGCAATCCACACCCCAGTTCCGAGGCTGGATGTCAAAACACGCAAAAAAACACCAACCGGAGGGAGGGAGGGATGCCAGGAAACCTCCGGGTCTCATCCAGAAAATGGAGTTTCATTACATTCAATGCTGGTTTTTCTGGGGGGGGGGGGGGGGGGGGCGCTACAGTTCCCGGAGCTAACTACACAGAGGAAAAGAGGGACTTACCTGGGAGGCGGTTGCTGGTCACTCCTCAACCCGAAGTCGAGACAACTGACTGCATCAGCTGACCCAAAGCGACACAGGCCCGACCGAGCCCCAGGGACGTTAACAAGTTAACGAGCAGCCAGGACCCTGTTCGACCACCAAAATCCCCATGCCTGAATGTCACCCCAAGACATATTGCCAAAGACGGCGGCAAGAGCCGTGAACTTGCGAACGTCATGGGCACGGGGATAGACTGCAGGCTGGCTAGCCTTAATGACCCTGCGGACGACCTGGGAGACCCGCACCCGCGAACAGAGAATAAGGGAAACTGGATCAACCCAAAGCGCGTCCACGGACACAGAAGCCGTGGTGCTCATATAACGGCGGAGAGTTATATGAGCACCACGGACACAAAACATGATGCACCCCTGGCCTAACCAACCAAGCGTCAACAACCCAGGAACCCCTCAGAAAGCAGCAGTCTCATTCTTTGCTAGAAAAGAAGGAGAAGGCTGCAGACGAACAAACCGATCGCCCCGACCAAAAGAGCAGAAACCCCTGCGCCGGAGGAGAGCATGAAGCTCACCAACCCGACCCCCAGAGGCGAATGTCAACAGGAAAAAGAGCCTTCGAAAAACAATCCGGAACCGAAGGGGTCACAACAAACCGAGGAGAAGAAAGAAAGGAGAGCACTCTGTCCAAAGACCAGGATGGCTCAGGCGGCCCATGAGCAGGCCGGAGGTGAAACAACGCCCAAGACAGCTTGCGAAACTGTGCAGACCTAACATCAATACTGAAAGCAAGCTGAAGTGGCTCCGCCAGCGCCGCACGATACGAGTCGACAGTGTTAAGCATAAGGAGATGGTCCTGGAACAACCTAGAGAGAAAGGACATCACCACCCTAACCGAAAGCGAAGTACAACGACGAAGAAGTAAGAAACAACAGAAGGACCGCCAGGAAATCTCATACTGCAGCCGAGACGAAGCCCGCAGGTGGGACACTAACAAGGACGCCACCTGATCACCATAGAGATGATGATAAACTCAAGTCAAAAATACCATATGCGAAGACTCGAGGAGAAGATCAAACCATCCACGTGACGTACCGGACCAATCTGCTGGAAGAGGCGGAGCTGTGGGAAATCTCTGGGTTCGGACACCGAGCAAGCAGTGCCTGATACCACGGCTGGGCCTGCTAACATGGGGCTAAGAGGACAACTCTCCCCTGGCAAATCTCCAAGCGAGTCAGGACGCGGAGCAACATTGGAACCGGGGGAAAGACGTAAAGGAACCCCTACCACGACCAGTCCTGCCGGAAGTCATCAACCCCGACGGCCTCGCAGTCGGGGAAGGGTGCCACATACTGGGGAAGGCGCCGCGAAGAGGTCCACCTTGGGGAGTTCGAACGTCTGGCAAAGCCAACGGAAGAAGGAGCCGTCCATTCCGTGGAGAGGGGAACGAAACGAGACATGCCGTCTGCCAAGACGTTGGTCACTCCCTGCACGTGAACTGCCAGGACAGCCAAACCCCGAGAACTCAGCAGACGAGTCACCCAAAGCGGCATGTGCCAAAGAGCCAAGGACTGCATATAACCCCCCAGGTTCTGATAATGAACCACCAGGGAGCAGGCTGAATGGAGCTGGATCGTCGACCCGCGGGCGACCCGAAGCCTCCGAAGAGCAAACCACACCGTCCCTGGCCAGCCTGGTGAGCACTGGTCACAAAGCCTCAGTCGAGAGACGACACGTCCGTGAATACATAGAGTGAGGGGCTCGGGTAGGCGCCAAGGCACTGAACCCAGAAAAACCCGAAGAGGAAGTTGGCGATGCAACACCTGATGCAAGGCCCCCGGGGTCCGAACTCAGCGATCGCGAGAGAGGCGGAAGGGAAGTCCCCGTAGGAACCAGAACAGCTGACGAAGTCAAACCCGACCAGGCGGGTACACCAGCATCGCGAAGTTCAGGCTCCCGCACAGACCCTGTGCATCCGCCGGGTGACCCGGGAGCCCCCCCAGAAACAAGTGCATGCGGGATCACAGCCGCAGGAGAGACTCCAGAGGAAGAGACAAGGAAGCGGTCCGAGAGTCCCACACAAAGTCCAGCCATGTCCAAACCTGGGAGGAAACCAGATGGGACTTCCTCAAGTTCACCAAGAACCCGAAGCCGGCGAGCTGAGAAAGAACCAAATCCCTGGCCAGCAGACAAGAGAACTGGCTGGGAGCCCAGACCAGCCAGTCGTCGAGGTAGGCCAACACCCGAACACCTAACAGACGCAGACGGGCCACCACGACCTGTGTAAGGCGTGTGAATACGCGAGGTGCCAGGTTCAACCCTAACGGGAGATGACGAAAACGGTAACCTTGATGCCCCACAACAAAACCGAGCCAGTCCCTGAACCTCGGATGAATCGAGGCATGCCAATAAGCGTCACGGAGGTCCAGGGAAACCATCCAAGCGCTTGGTTCCAATAGGAGCCGAACCTGGGATAGCGTAGTTATCCGAAAGGAGGGGGAATGACCCCAGGGGGTTCAGACGGGACAAGTCCAGAAAGAACCACAGGTCGGAGCAGTCACGTTTCGGGACTGGAAACAGACGGGAAACCCATCTAAGGGACGTCGTCTTTTCGATCACGCCCAAGTGAACCTCACTTCCAAGACGACCTGACAGAGCGCAGGGAAAGAGGCCTGCCCCGAAAGCCCCGAACCCCCAAAGGGGGAGGGCCACCCAACGCCACTGGAGGCCACATGAAATGACTTGAAACGCCCATGTTGTGGTGTGAGCGAAGAGCGCAAGCCTCCCCCCCCCCCCGTTGCCACGTCAATGGCGCGAACGGTGAAAGGGCTGGTTCCCATTACGAGACCCAGAACCTCGCACAGAGCGAACACCACGCCGACTAGATGAAGGTAAGTCCAAAGGAGGAGCCGAACCCGAACCCGACACCAGTGGCCTATCACGACGAGATGAACCCCGAGCCTTGGCAAGATCCTTCCGGGAAGGCCCACCTTGGGACCCCCCGGAAAACCAGCAAGTCCAACACAGGATGGCAAGAAGCCGAAGTAACCTGAATATACTGCACAACGCCAGAAGCCTCAAACAGGAGAAAACAAAAGGGTGAAAACATCCTAAAGCCAAGGCCCAAGCAGAGTCCACAGAAGAGGCAAGCATCGCCTGCTGACATGCGAGCCGGGAAGCATAAAACTGCGCAAGTACATCCCGCAAGGATCGGCGCGAAAAGCTTCAGCATGGCAGCCGACGAGTGAGCCTCCGAGGCCAAGGCACCAGAACCAGAAACAGCCCCAAGCGCCCCCACATCCTCCATGAGCCAGTCCGAAGACAGCTTAAGGAGGGAAATGAAACGCAAGGCCGAAGCCAAAGGGCCCCGTTGACTTGCTTCCATTCTCAATCCATTCTGTGCTCTCAGCCACAGCTCAGAATGGAAGCAAGTCGACGAAGAACTCTGTAGGGTAAGCAGGTCCTAGTCAACAACGGCTTCTCCAATGGTTTCGTCGAAGACATCATAAGAAGGAAAGTGAAACGCCATGCAACCTCTGAAGAGACAACTAATACAACACCTATACCCCCTATTAGACTATTTTACAGGAACTTCTTTTCCACAGCTCATAAAACGGAGGAAAGGGTCCTGAAAGATATTGTTAATAGAAATGTTAACCCTACAGACAAAAATCAGAAGATACAACTGACGATTTACTATAAAACCAAGAAAACGGCCAGCCTACTCATGAGAAACTCTCCAGACACTGAGCAGAACGCTCTAAAAGGAGACCAACGTCGTCTATGCCTTCAAATGCCCTCTTGGGGACTGTAAGCCTCAAAAACTCAGTATATAGGCAAGACAACAACATCTCTTTCCAGGCGTTTAACGATGCATAAGCAACAGGGCTCCATTAAGGAACATATAATCTCTTCCCAACCAAACCATCACCAGAGAAATCTTAGCAAACAACACAGAAATCATTGATAGATACAGCGACAGCAGGCGGCTTGACATCTGCGAGGCACTACACATCAAGAAGTCAACACCAGCAATCAACAGCCAATTAATGCACAACTATATTCTACCCACTTCAAGACTCCGCTCCAATATAGAAGCATCAAGAAATATGGGCCAATAGGCCGTCTGCAGTTACAAGTCTGCCCTTTAACTTATATCCATTGTTCCGTGTTCTGTGTTTTGTTGAAAGTTTGTTTTCACCTTACTATTGTATTACATCACCTCACCCAAATGCAGGTATAAAAGACCCAAACAACAACAACATTCAGTTATAAGTTGTGTGTGTGTAAACTAAAGTTTTTGAAAATGTAATAAGTTTTACGAAACGCGCTCAAGTGTTGCGTCAGACTAGAAATAAAAATGAATTTTGGAGAATTGATTTTTCATTTACCGTCGACAGTAAAAAGAAACATAAGGAAGATCGAGAAAATTCGTGTTAGAATTATTAATCTTACTTTTTTTCGGTCATATTTAATAATATATGTCTACAGGAAAGACTGCTGCCAAAATAAATAAATAATATTATATATATATATATATATATATATATATATATATATATATATATATATATATATATATATATATATATTATATATATATATATATATCAACAAACTTTAGGCCTCAGATATCATGTATTAGGGCCTAGGAAGGTAAGGTTAGGTTAGTTTGTCTTTGCAACATAAGTAGAAAATAGTTTTCTGGTTTGTCCAACTCAATAGTGCAGATTTCTACTTTCTAATTTTGTTGTACATCGGTATATATACTAGTACTATGGTCCTCACTGTTACTATAAGTACTACCAAAAGAGGAGGAGGGGCTGCTATATTTTACATAAATCTGTTCCTAGCACAGCTTGTGGTATTGTCTTGGAACCCTACTCTTTTGATGCTTTCTGTATATTATGTATTCCGTCTGTGGTCTAAGAATTGATTCAAACACTGGCAGGAAATGCCAAATTGTTATTTGACAACAATCTCAAAACACTAGTACATGATTACCTCATGACAGCAAAATTTATTTTCGTTGGTCTAGTTTAACTCCATCACTTTCATAACAGATGTATTTACATAATTTGTAAAAACACTGGGCTTTAATAACTACTGTAGAACCAATATATGACGATAACTGCACTTCTTGAGGATGAACCTATGATGATGACCGCTCATTAAGGCATTAATACAGCACAGATCAGGGTATTGATCTGTGGCCTGATCTGTGGCCTGATCTGTGGCCTGATCTGTGGCCTGACCATTCATGTGGCCTGGAAAGGCTTACATCCAATTACCACACATTTGTATTCTTGCCCCAACAGCTTTCCTTTCAACTTCTGGTATTTTCCCAGTTTAAAGGCAGGTTACTTCAACCCTTGAGTGTGTACTGTCTGTAGCATATGGGCAGCTACTTGGACTGACACTACATACAGTAGTGTGAGACCGGTCGGGCCGAGAGCCGGGAGCCGGTCGGCCGAGCGGACAGCACGCTGGACTTGTGATCCTGTGGTCCTGGGTTCGATCCCAGGCGCCGCGAGAAACAATGGGCAGATTTCTTTCACCCTATGGCCCCTGTTACCTAGCAGTAAATAGGTAACCTGGGTGTTAGTCAGCTGTCCGGGCTGCTTCCTGGGGAATGGAGGCATGGTCGAGGACCGGGCGCGGGGACACTAAAAAGCCCNACATATATAAATATTATAAATATATGCATATAATATTATAACATCACAAACCCAACATGGAGGTGTGTGGAGGCTGCAATAAGGCACTTCGGAAGACTGTTGTAGGCATTGTATGTAATATTTGTAACATAAGATTTCACCTGAGTTGTACAGGATTACCTACACAATATGCAAACAGGAAGGTACCTACTGGATCTGTGAAAGTGACAGACAGGTGTGGGAAAACATTGCCAAACTAATGAATGACATTCCTGAAGTACACAGGCTACAATTCACACAAAAACTACCAGAAATATATGCAGAGTATATAAAGACAGCAACGAACTCTGAGCACAACCCAGGGATTGAGAATTTAGAGAGTCAAAGTAGCAATGTAGAAGGACATAGCGTCGAGGTACACAAAAATGAAGGCAATATTGTAGAGCAAACTGGTGATATGAATAAGGAGATAAAAAATGAGACGAATGAGAAAGACGAAAGCAACAAGGCGAAAGATAAGGGTAATACTGAGAATAAATGCAGAAACGAGACAGTTGGAACAAAAATCACAGAGGTAGCCAAGTCGTACACGGATACAAACAAGAAAAATACAATCACAGATGAAAATATTTGCAGGTATTATGCAAAAGGACAGTGCAGATATGGGCCCAGAGGCACGGAATGCTCATTCATGCACCCACGGAAATGCCGGAACTGGTTAGGGAAAGGCAGATGTCGTTTTGATACAGAGTGTAGATATTTTCACCCTAAGCTATGCAAACTCTCAGTTAATGAGAGGAAATGCTACGATCTTCATTGCCCCGATTTCCACGTCAGAGGTACACAGCGCTATATAAGAGAGGAAGTCCAATATAATAGCCCTGAACATTTTTTAGAGGCAGGCAGAAACGGAGGGAGAAACAGACAGGCAGAAACGTGGCAGGAGTACGGATGGAGAGGGGGAAATGCCCGAGACTGGACTACATTTCGTCATCAAGCCCACACATACTACACCCCCCAACTACACAGAGACTACCACACTCCCCAATATCACTTCCAAAACTGGACAAACCATTGCCACAACAACACACCCTGGGTCAGGGTAGAGAGGAGGGAGAACCACCAAAACCTTCCAGAAGTGACACACAATATGGACAATCATTCATTTTTGCAAACATTCAAGGTCTAAAGCCAAAGTCAAGAAATAAAGTCAAGTTCATAAATGGTCTCCTATTAGAGTCAAACTCCATATTTGGGGCATTCACGGAAACTCATACAAAAGATTACATGGATGGTGAAATCTGGATTCCAAATTATAATTTATACAGATGTGATAGAAAAACTAGGTCAAATGGGGGAGTAGGTCTGTATATTAAAGAGGACCTGGTATGCACAGAACTACTAAACTCAACTAATGAGGTGGTAGAGGTACTTGGAATTAAGGTAGAGAAACTAAACCTAATTATTATTTTAATATATAAACCGCCAGATACAACGGTTGAGGAATTCACAGAGCAGATGCACAAAATAGAGAACATACTTGATGACCTAGCAAACCCAGCTCCAGATATTATCTTCCTTGGAGATTTCAATTTACCGAGTCTAAGATGGAGAATGGCAAACACAAATATCATAGCAGGGAATGACCCGGGAAAAAACCAGCCACAGGTCAGAGAACTTTTGAGATTCTGTGACAAATTCTCGCTCAATCAACAGATTACAGAACCAACTAGGAACGAAAACACACTAGACTTGTTATTCACAAACAATGATGAACTAATCAGAGACATAACAATCTCAGATACTTCATACTCAGACCATAAGCTCATTGAAGTGCGAACTAGCATAAATAACGGTAGTAGATCTAAGAGACCCAACAAGCGAGAAGGAATATTCAATCAATTCAATTTCAACAATAAGAGGATTGACTGGGAAAAAATAAATGTGGACCTTTCAACCATTCAATGGGAGACGGTCTTAAGCGACAAAACTCCCACACAGGGAATAGCTCAACTGACAGCTGAAGCTTACAAGGTCTGCTTGAAGCACGTGCCGGTGAGGAGGGGCAGAAAGAGGAACACTCTAGAAAGAGAACGCAGACGACTGTACAGGAGAAGGAAAAAAATTACGGAAATGCTTCGGCAGACACAACTATCACAAGCAAGGAAAATAAGCCTAAGCAGGGAGATCGAAGAAATCGAACAAACGTTGAAGCGATCATATGAGTCTGAGGAAATGGAATTGGAACAGAGAGCTATACAAGAGAAGGAAAAATCCGAAATATTTTTCACATACGCTAAATCAAAATCCAAAACCTCGACCAGTATTGGACCGTTAATTACAAATGAAGGTACGTACACAGAGGACAACAAAGAGATTAGTGAAATTCTAAGAAGCCAGTATGAGGCTATGTTTAGCACACCAATTAACAACATGAAAGTTGATGACCCAGACAGCTTCTTTATGAATGACATTCAAGCTGCAGATAATATAACGGATATTACCACAAACTCGGAAGACTTTGAAAGAGAAATTGACAATATGCCCATGCACTCAGCCCCTGGGCCTGACTCATGGAATTCAATATTCATAAAGAAATGTAAAGTACCAGTAGCGAGAGCACTCAGCGTAATATGGAGAAAGAGCCTGGATACAGGGGAGATACCAGCAGCACTTAAATCTGCAGATATAGCTCCGTTGCACAAGGGGGGAGTAAAGCCTTGGCAAAAAATTATAGGCCAGTTGCACTAACATCACACATAATAAAAGTGTTTGAAAGAGTGATTAGGAATCAAATTTCTAGTTTTATGGAAAACAATGAATTGCACAATCCAGGACAACATGGATTTAGAGCGGGAAGATCCTGTCTGTCACAGTTACTCAACCACTATGACAAAATCACAGAAGCCCTAGAAGAAAAGCAAAATGCAGATGTTGTATACACAGACTTTGCAAAGGCTTTCGACAAATGTGACCATGGGGTGATAGCTCACAAAATGAGGTCAATGGGAATAACTGGAAAAGTAGGACGCTGGATACTCAATTTCCTGTCGAACAGAACACAAAGAGTAACAGTCAATCAGATAAAATCGAGTCCAAGCGATGTTAAAAGCTCTGTACCTCAAGGTACAGTCCTTGCACCGCTACTGTTCCTTATTCTCATATCTGATATAGACAAAAATACACGTCACAGCTTCGTGTCATCCTTCGCAGATGACACAAAAATCAGCATGAAAATTACCTCTGCTGAAGACATTGAAAAACTACAAACAGATGTCAACAAAGTTTTCGATTGGGCAGCAGAAAATAATATGATGTTTAACAGTGATAAATTTCAGGTACTCAGGTACGGCAAAAATGAGGATCTGAAACATAATACAGGGTACAAAACACAATCAAATCTTCCCATAGTAGAAAAACAGCATGTCAAGGATTTGGGAATAATGATGTCCGACGATCTAACGTTTAGGGAGCATAACCAAGCAAATATCGCATCAGCCAGAAAAATGATCGGATGGATTACGAGAACTTTCAAATCCAGGGATCCCATCACAATGGTTGTACTCTTCAAGTCACTTGTGTTGTCCCGTCTCGAATACTGCTCAGTACTCACTTCCCCCTTCAGAGCAGGAGAGATTGCTGAAATAGAGGGAATACAGAGAACATATACGGCACGCATAGACGAGATAAAACACCTAAATTATTGGGATCGTCTCAAAGCTCTCCAAATGTACTCTCTAGAAAGGAGACGAGAGAGATACCAAATAATATACACGTGGAAAATACTGGAGGGCCAGGTCCCAAATCTACACAGTAAAATAACAACGTACTGGAGTGAACGATATGGAAGAAAATGCAAGATTGAACCAGTGAAGAGCAGAGGTGCCATAGGCACAATCAGAGAACACTGTATAAACATCAGAGGTCCGCGGTTGTTCAACGTCCTCCCAGCGACTATAAGAAATATTGCCGGAACAACCGTGGACATCTTCAAGAGAAAACTGGACTGTTTCCTAAGAGAAGTCCCGGATCAGCCGGGCTGTGGTGGGTATGTGGCTCTGCGGGCCGCTCCAAGCAACAGCCTGGTGGATCAAACTCTCACAAGTCGAGCCTGGCCTCGGGCGGGCTTGGGAGTAGAAGAACTCCCAGAACCCCATCAACCAGGTATCAACCAGGTATCCCCGGTGGTACACCCCGGGGGTACACTCCCCGGGGGTACACTCCACGGTGGTACACTCCACGGTGGTACACTCCACGGGGGTACACTCCTCGGTGGTACACTCCCCGGGGGTACACTCCACGGGGGTACACTCCCGGGGGTACACTCCACGGGGTACACTCCACGGTGGTACACTCCCCGGGGTACACTCCACGGTGGTACACTCCCCGGGGGTACACTCACGGGGGTACACTCCACGGTGGTACACTCCCGGGGGTACACTCCACGGTGGTACACTCCCCGGGGGTACACTCCCCGGGAGTACACTCCCGGGGGTACACTCCACGGGGGTACACTCCACGGGGGTACACTCCACGGTGGTACACTCCCCGGGGTACACTCCCGGGAGTACACTCCACGGTGGTACACTCCCGGGAGTACACTCCACGGGAGTACACTCCACGGGGGTACACTCCCCGGGAGTACACTCCACGGTGGTACACTCCCCGGGGGTACAGTCCACGGTGGTACACTCCCCGGGGGTACACTCCACGGGGGTACACTCCACGGGGGTACACTCCCGGTGGTACACTCCCCGGGAGTACACTCCCGGGGGTACACTCCCGGTGGTACACTCCACGGTGGTACACTCCACGGGGGTACACTCCCGGTGGTACACTCCCCGGGGTACACTCCCCGGGGGTACACTCCACGGTGGTACACTCCACGGGGGTACACTCCACGGGGGTACACTCCCGGTGGTACACTCCCCGGGAGTACACTCCCCAGGGGTACACTCCCGGGGGTACACTCCACGGGGGTACACTCCCGGTGGTACACTCCACGGTGGTACACTCCCGGGAGTACACTCCCCGGGGGTACACTCCACGGGGGTACACTCCACGGGGGTACACTTCCCGGTGGTACACTCCACGGTGGTACACTCCCCGGGAGTACACTCCCGGGGGTACACTCCCCGGGAGTACACTCCCCGGGAGTACACTCCCCGGGGGTACACTCCTCGGGGGTACACTCCCCGGTGGTACACTCCCCGGGAGTACACTCCCCGGGAGTACACTCCACGGGGGTACACTCCACGGGGGTACACTCCCCGGTGGTACACTCCACGATGGTACACTCCCCGGTGGTACACTCCCCGGTGGTACACTCCACGGTGGTACACTCCCCGGTGGTACACTCCCCGGTGGTACACTCCACGGTGGTACACTCCACGGGGGTACACTCCCCGGTGGTACACTCCACGGTGGTACACTCCCGGGAGTACACTCCCCGGGGGTACACTCCCGGGGGTACACTCCGGGGACTTACCACATGAGTCTGCTCTTATTTGTCTCGAGGAAATCTCCAAAGGAGCACAGGAACCTAGCTTGTTATTTTTTATTAGCAAAAATTGTTGTATATCAGCGGGCTCCCACACTTCTCTTTAGTGACTATAATTATAGTGCAATGATATTAAAATGGTTAAACCCTTGGATCTTATTCCCTATAACACATCCTGGCATCCAGAAATCTGTATCATCTGATGTCACTCTATTGGAGACATCTCCATATTACATCACACATTCTCATGTCATATATGAGGATACCCCCATGCAATTACATAATAAAATAAATATCCACAGAAATTATTGTATTAAGCTGCACGCAATTTATATAATACGAAAACTCGAATCTTTATATAACTTTTGCTGAATATGGTTTTCAAGGACTCAGAGTTAATCTGGTTTCATTTAGAATACAAAAAATAATTAATTGTTTTGTTGGAATATGTGGGTGTGATAAATGTTCCTTCACGAGAGATGACCCGACACTTGTTCCTGTGTCTGACGATGCCTGGCGAAGCTTGCCTTGAAATACCAGACGTTCAATCAACTTTGACAAATCTCTGAATATTTACACTTAACTGTACTGTATTTGTAATCAATTTAAAGAGAGTCCACTTTTTATTAACAAAAGGGTCTATATATATTCTACAGATTATCACTAATCCCTAAATATATGGAGGTACTATTTTTCTGGGCAGATGGAATTTATCCATCTGCCCAGATAATTTATCAGTAATTATCAAAGAATGCATAAAGCCGATCGGGAGCCGGTCGGCTGAGCAGACAGCACGCTGGACTTGTGATCCTGTGGTCCCGGGTTCGATCCCGAGCGCCAGAGAGAAACAATGGGCAGAGTTTCTTTCACCCTATGCCCCTGTTACCTAGCAGTAAAATAGGTACCTGGGTGTTAGTCAGTTGTCACGGGCTGCTTCCTGGGGGTGGAGGCCTGGTCGAGGACCGGGCCGCGGGGACACTAAAGCCCCGAAATCATCTCAAGATAACCGTCTCTCAAGATAGCCGGGGAGACTGTAGCACCAGCAGTGTCGCTAGATATTCAAAAGGTGCTAAATATCACGAAGGATGCCAATACAAGAACAAGAACTCATAAGGCGAGCAACATCAAGCGTATCAGACTCACTAATGGTTTTAACGCAGGACAAGTGTCCTCGAGGGACATTAGGAAAGCATGACACATATTATGCTTGACATACAGGCGTGCTTGACTTGTTAGACAGGACAGAAGTCCTGAATATCAGGACATTCCATAAAGAGGTGCACGACTGTTAGTGGGATAACTCAGTTTGATCAATAAGGAGTAGGGCAGCGTTCCATTAAGTATGTATGAATTAAGCGTATATGGAAAAATACTTAACCTAGCCAAAACCGTTTTCCACCATCTATCCCTTTAGCCTTCGTGGTAGGACAAAGGCCAAGGGGATAGGTTAATTTTGAGAGTACGCAGTTTTAAACCTGTAACCTCGGACCAGTGACCCTGCCAGCAGTCATGAATTGAGGAATGAATGACTGGGTATAAATCCGAGAAAGGTATGACTTCTAGAAACAGGACAAGTGAGAAAAGCCTCCTTAGCAGCAGTGTTCACACATTCAAATCAAATCAAATCAAATGTTTATTCAGGTAAAAGTACTTACATACAAAATGAGTTACAAAACATAATGTTGGATTTCTAGATAGAGCTAGTACATATGATAAGACCTACTATTAATGAATAATGACTTACTGTAAATATATAGCTCTTGAAATAGCTCTTTCTCTGTAACTAGCTGACAGTGTAACTATAAGGTGTGAAGGTTAGATGAAATTGTTTATGTATTAATCGAAGATGAGGTCTGATAAAGACCTTTTGTGCCCTCTGTAATGCTTTTTGCGCTATCGCTCACAGGATGGGTATGGGGTGCACAATAAACTAGCCGCCTCCGGCGGCAACAATAAAAAAAATCAAAGCTAGTCCATACTATGCTCAAAGCCACTAATAAGCACAGCGTTCCAGGCAAGGTGTGGGAAAAAATACTTAGACTAAAACCTAAAACTAATTTAGATCATAACATAATTTGAGTTGAAAAGGGGGAAAATAACAAAAACATGGCGGAAATCAGTAGTTATACAAGTTGGTCAACAAACACTATTGTTTGAAAATAGCAAGACATGGGTTGACATTTAGGGGGTAAGGTAGGTTATATGAAGTTTATTAGGTAGTACTTAGTTTTTCTCTTAAACTGGTTGAGAGAGGTACAGCCTTTGACATTATTGGGAAGGTCATTCCACATTCCGGGTCCCTTGATTTGTAGAGTATTTCTAGTTTGGTTAAGGCGCACTCTTGGAATATCAAATAGGTATTGGTTTCTGGTGTAGTGCCCATGGGTTCTGTTACAACCTTCTAGGAAGCGTTTAAGGTCAGGATTAGCATTGTAACGTACGGTTATGTTACGTTGTTGGGTAGATTAGATACACAGTGTTTAGTGAGTTTCATATTTATTTAGTAGTCCTGGATACAGCAGTGTTGTCGACGTTGAGACGAAGCCTGGAGCAAAGCAGAGAGCTGAGTGAGGCCGGAGCCGTGAAGCTCTATGCGGGAGAGCGTGGCGGCTCGATTGCGAGTGTGTGAACTCGGGGAGCGAGAGCGTTGTAGCTGGATGCGGTCGTAGTCTGCTGTCTGCTCTGTGTCGAAGCTGTAGCGTCTTGGGTCGACTAGAACTGCCCAAGCCGAGTACTACATTCTTGACTGGAGATTGTACTGGTTTGCTGTTGTTGTTATAGATTCAGCTACTCGGAACAAGTTCCAAGTAGCACGGGCTATTGTGAGCCCGTAACTTACCTGGCACAGGAGCTGGGCAAGAAGCACGGGCTATGGTTAGCCTCGTGGACAGGAGATGTCTCCCGTCTAGGTTTGCTGTCCTCACATCGCTGGGTTATATGGTGATTACACCTCAGCTCCCTCCAACAAGGTGAGAAGAGTATTACCTGTAATTGGGGAAAGGATTGTAGCTTGTGTGATTAGTAATGCATTAAGATAATGAGATAATGGAGCGAGTATAAGGATTACTCGCTACAGGACTCCTCCTGCCAGGGAATGGAAGAAAACAATATAACCAAAAATACGTGGTCGTTGTGGAACATGTAGTCCGGTACCAAAAGATGCAGGCAGTGTGTGGACAAGCTCGATGTAGCAGGAGAGAAGAATGTGCATGATTGTTGCGTCCTTGGGCCGCTGGTGGAGCATTTAGATCCGGGGCGGATGGGTTCGGGCACCAGGACAATATGAGGTAATGTAGACACGTAGTTAGGACAACAAGGGAATCACTGCTAGAGCTGAATTGTCCTGGAGGCGACGAAGAGTCGGAAACGCAAGCTGTAAGTCCTGTACTGCGCAAGGTGCTTGAGTCGGTAGAGTATCAGAATGCAGTGAACGTGTAGATGAATCTGACGAAAGAGCAGCTGTCGTGGGAGTCCCTGTAGAACAAACAGTGTCCTGGCAGCGACGGAGAGTCGGCAGGACAGGCTGTAGATCCCACATGACGTAGTTGTTGATGAAACTGTCAGATGAGTGAGTAACGATCGTGGAACATCAAGCCGTAGCAGAGATGCAGAGATGATCGTGATGAAAACCATAGCTTTGTCGAGGGTGTTAGCAACGTACCATGACAGGTGGCAGCGGTCCACAGCAAGCAGCAGCAGGAGTGAAGGTCCAGAGAGAATCCATGTTGTAGTCCATCGTGGCTGGGTATCGTCGAAACTCTCAGGGGTCACCAATGTAACGTACGGTTATGTTACGTTGTTGGGTAGATTAGATACACAGTGTTTAGTGAGTTTCATATTTATTTAGTAGTCCTGGATACAGCAGTGTCGTCGACGTTGAGACGAAGCCTGGGGCAGAGCAGAGAGCTGAGTGAGGCCGGAGCCGTGGAGCTCTATGCGGGAGAGCGTGGCGGCTCGATTGCGAGTGTCTGAACTCGGGGAGCGAGAGCATTGTAGCTGGATGCGGTCGTAGTCTGCTGTCTGCTCTGTGTCGAAGCTGTAGCGTCTTGGGTCGACTAGAACTGCCCAAGCCGAGTACTACATTCTTGACTGGAGATTGTACTGGTTTGCTGTTCTCACATCGCTGGGTTATATGGTGATTACACCTCAGCTCCCTCCAACAAGGTGAGAAGAGTATTACCTGTAATTGGGGAAAGGATTGTAGCTTGTGTGATTAGTAATGCATTAAGATAATGAGATAATGGAGCGAGTATAAGGATTACTCGCTACAGCATTACAGTCGAGAGTTTTAAATATATAGAGTACACTTGAGAGGATATGCAGTGACTTAATATCTAACATATTCAAAGATTTAAGTAAGGGTGCCGAGTGCTGTCTGGGGCCAGAGTTTGTTATTGTTTTAAGGGACAATACACTAGGGACCGGAGCCAGAACCCAGCCTCCTCACAGAAAATGAACGAAAAGAGACATTTATTTTTCCCACCTTTCTGGGGAAGGCAACCAGAAAGTCAGTGATTCAAAAACATACTACTGCTAGATTCAAAAAAAGTCAAAGCCTCAAAATCGGATGAAAGAAATGGTCACTGCTTTTCTCGGAAAATGGGGGAATTTCTGGTAGGGGAAGAAAGACATTTGCACAGTGCTTTCCGCGGGCGCTGCATGCGCAGTATGTTGCGTCTGGACGCCAACATACTATATTTGTTGCCAACTTTGAGACCAAATATTTTGTTCTCAAAGTGGACTCTGATTAATTTTGGTCTTATTGGGCTCTGCCTAATTTTCGGTAATGAACTGGACGCTGGCTAATTTTGGGTGTTTACAGGACTCTGTTAAATTTCGGTCTTACAGCTGAACTCAGTCTTATTTTGGTCTGCAACTGGTCTCTGACGAATTTCTGTCTACAACTGGACTCTGACGAATTTTCGGTCTTTATGAGACTCTGAATATTTTTTGGGTATAAACTGGACCTTGATTATTTTGGGGCTTAAACTGGACTCTGGCTAATTTTGGATCTTTACTGGACTCTGGAGATTTTTGGGCATAAACTGGACTCTGATGAAAATTGGTCTGAAAATGGTCTCTGAATGATTTTCTGTCTTTACTGGACTCTGACGAATTTTACTGGTTTCGGACTAATTTCAGTCTAAAATAATCTCTGTCTTAAATGGACTCTGAAGAAAATCGGTCTGAAAAATGGACTCTGTTGAAAATCGATCTTTTCAGATGAAATAGCCGTAAATGGATATAAAAACTAAAAGTCACGGCTCAGTTAGTTTAGTTCATTTATTATGCCCCCATACCCATCTTGTGGGCGGTAGTAGAAAGGCTAAGATGTCTGTTTCCTTAACAAAACTTCTATGAACATATTCTCTGAAAATGGTCGTTTTTCTAAATTTCGATCTTACACTCGCAAATAAACTTCTATGATTACACAAACTCTGGAACCAAAGGCACCATACAGTAGATTGATATCACATATAAGGAGACAGCAATGATCACAATGGTAAAGATGTTCGGATTGGGTACATAAAGATTGGGAGATTGGGTAGCAATAGATACAATGCAATTTAATTTAAAGCAACAAGGTAAAAAACTATGGAGATGAAATTAGGTACTTTTTTATTTTTGTTTTTGAATGACGCAAAAGTTGGACAGCTTTTCAATTCATTAGGGAGTGAGTTCCATAGACTGGGTCCCTTTATTTGCATAGAGTGTTTACACAGATTAAGTTTGACTCTGGGGATATCAAAGAGATATTTATTTCTGGTGTGGTGATAATGGGTCCTATTACATCTGTCCAGGGAGAGTTTCAGAGCAGGATTTGCATTTAAGAACAGGGTTTTGTAAATGTAGTTGACACAAGAGAATTTGTGGAGAGAGATTATGTTTAGCATGTTTAGGGAGTTAAACAAGGGGGCTGAGTGTTGTCTGAAAGCAGAATTTGTTATTATTCTGATAGCAGATTTTTGCTGAGTAATGATGGACTTGAGGTGGTTTGTAGTGGTTGAACCCCATGCACAGATACCATAATTAAGATTGGGATAGATTAGTGCATAATATAGAGATGAGAGCAGAGTTAGGTACATAATATCTGATTTTGGATAGTATACCAACTGTTTTAGAAACTTTCTTAGTTATGTGTTGTATGTGGGTGCTGAAGTTGAGTCTCTTGTCTAGGAATAGGCCAAGAAACTTTCCAACATTTTTATTACTAATGTTTACATTGTCTATCTGAAGCTGAATTACATTTGTAGATTTGCTTCCAAATAAGATGTAGTAGGTCTTTTCTATGTTAAGTGTTAGTTTGTTGGTTGACATCCATAAGTGGCCTTTTTTTTAGTTCATTATTAATAACATTATTTAGTGTATGTGGGTTGGGGTTAGAGTAGATGAGGGTAGTATCATCAGCAAACAATATAGGTTTCAGAACGTTAGAGACATTATGCAGATCATTGATGTATATAAGAAATAGGAGAGGCCCCAAGATGCTGCCCTGCGGCACTCCAACGGTTATTGGTAGAGTTGGAGAGGTTATATTATTGATGGCTACACATTGGTGTCTATCACTAAGATAGGATTGGATATAGTCCAGTGCATGGCCTCGGACTCCATAATGATGGAGTGTTACGAACCCGACTCCATCGTCGGAGCATGGAGCAGCGATGTCAACGCCATCTGTGAGTCTGTTCCCTAAACCCCCACAAAATGGACGACGCCATCTGGTGGTGGCAGTATGATACCTGCAAGAGACTTTAGATTCCTGCCTTGGTCATCCCGAATAGTCGCTGTAGCTGACCTCAGGTGAGGTGGCACCTAGAAATCAGCGCCATCTATCGTGATATGAGTTGTATGTGAATGTCAAAGTCCGTAAGTGGCATGTCCTTGTTTCACAAGTACTGGCCAGTTTACTGATGACGTGTCTGTATCCACAGAGGCGACGTAGGCCTGCAGTGGTAGGAGGACAGGCAGTCTACCCAGGCCAGCCTATTATCTCTCTACTACATTCTGCTTTACGTGAGCAGTGAGCCGCCACCGAAGAGGAACTGTGTAGTATCTGCTGTCTGCCTGTGAGGTGGCAGTGACAGAATTCGGCGTATCCCGGGACTGGCTAGAGGAAGAGACGACCGACAGTGAGGTGCTACGGAGGAGTGTAACTAGCTAGTTGCAAGAAGCTCTTGCCAGGGGTTCGCTACCCCTGTATTTGTTCGTATAGAGGCCCAGCAGCGCGAGGCTGATGTTCTCTGCCAGCGCCAGGCTGGAGAGTGATTGTGAGCGTTCACAAGAAGCACCTAGTGATACAGTAAATAGGCTGGCCCATGGCTAGGGTAGACTCGTTGGTGTTTCCCAGTACTGGTTGAGGACAGTACTGTGTGTTGAGGAAACACGGAAGTTGATAAAGCTGCATTGCATTGACATCGAGGAGCGCTTAGTGTCCTATGAGAGCGACACATGTGTATTTATCAGTGTAGTAATACTCAGTTTATAATTCTGTTTAAGGTGATGGGAAAGTGATAATATGTGAATATATTGATAAAGGGTGAAGTGTCGTATTCCTTTC
Source organism: Procambarus virginalis (assembly GCA_020271785.1). Lineage (NCBI taxonomy): Eukaryota > Metazoa > Arthropoda > Malacostraca > Decapoda > Cambaridae > Procambarus > Procambarus virginalis. The sequence goes on along the minus strand of WNGS01165339.1, from coordinate 19,967,149 downwards.
AACTCCCCCCTTGTGTTTTTACTTGCATTACCAAGCTCACTCCTTGAAAGTCACTACCGACTTCGGGTCGGATACTAGTACTTTGGTTCCTGCAGTAAAGAACCCGGTTGCGACCTATAGTGGCTGTAACATGGAGTTTACATAAGAGGTAGTTGTGATTAACAAATAAATAATAAATAAAATAAATGTTTATTTAGGTAAGGTACATACATACAAGAGATTTTACAAAGATTGATGGGTTTATAAATAGTTAGTACATACAATGCCTAAAGCCACTATTATGCGAAAGCGTATGTGGGAAGCAGGGAGATATCGGATGAAGACATTTATTGTGTAGTTTATTTTAGTTATATGTTTGTGGCGGAACATCTTCATTGGCGTGTCAATGGGTTGCAGGTTTGTCTGGGGGAAGGAGTTGCTGAGAACTTCGAGCCAGTAGAGGGAGCTGGTGACTAGAACTCTGAGGCAGTTGAAGGAGTGGTTTACTCTAAGAGTAACCCCCACAGTGAAGAGTAGGACCTTGAGCTGTGAAGAGAAGCAGTGAAGAAGAGTGTCACCGGCTTCTGTAATACCAGTGGTGAAACACCAGAACTGTTCGAGGAAACTACCCTCATACCCTCAAAGTAGATTCAAAGAAGCAAAAGGAAACATGAATAGCACATGAAGAGCCATCTCTAACATCCTAGGATCTAAACAACAATCGCATAACAAGCAGATAAAACTCTCCAAGAATGGTTACACACTTGCAACAGATTTAGAAACGGCAACTGAATTTAATAGCTTCATTTCATCAGTTGGCGCTAACCTTGCTTGAAAAATCCCATAGACCCAGACATATGTTACTACATATTTTACCAGCAGCTATCCGAACTCTTTTCTCCTTTCACCAGTCAGCCAGACAGATGTTGTGTCCATCATTCACTCACTAAAAGTCAAAGTTGGGAACATTAGTGAAATACCATCTATGGTATACAAGAGTGTCTCCCATGCCCTTGCGCCACCCATAGCTCTGCTGTTCAAAAAACCCTAGTGTCGTACCTTCCCTGATATCCTTAAAAAGCAAGAGTAACGACAGTTCATAAAGGAGGCAATCCGGCAGACGTAAACAACTATACAGACTAATATCAAATCTACCTATATTATCAAAAATATTTTAAAATTATTTACAAACAGCTCTACTCCTATCTCGTAAAATTTAACATATCAAGTCCTTTTCAGTTTGGCTTCCGCTCCCAAAAGAACACCAACGATGCAATTATTAGTTTGCTTGATATAATCTGAACAACCCTTGACAAATATGAGTTCCCAATTGGGTTCTTCATTAACCTGAGAAAGGCCTTTGATAGTGTTAACCATAACTACCATAACTAAATTGGGGGCAGCTCGCCCAATTTGCCAACTCCTAGTCCCACAAATCATAGGCTATTTGGGTCGTTTCCCATGGTCTGAGGAGGAGTTGGTCATTTGGGCAGGCTTTCTCTCCTCGCTTGTGTCGGGTCGTCTCAAGTGGGTAGCTTTTGGTGTGGTAATTTCAGTGGGTTTTCCAACTTTTCCCAGCCCCGAAATGGAACTCGCTAGACTTATGGTTCACCCTCAACCTCTCGCATCTGAATGGTTCATTCCTTGCCCCTCATTCCAGATGAGCATTCTGTCACAGATCTATCTCTTTCTCGAGACATATGATTAGATGATCTCTCTAGACTTCCAGGACACCTGCTGGCAAATCCCTGTACATCCGAGGTTCGGGGACTGGCTAGGTTTTGTCATGGCGCAGCTGGATTGATACTATCAGGTTCTCTTGATATCACCTCTGGGTTGTCTGTGAAGCTTCACCGCCTTTCTGGAAGCTTTCCTGGTGAAATGCCAGAATGTCATTTGTTCTGTCCCTCTGTGAGGGGCCTGCAATTGATGTGACTTATAGTATGGAGCAACCTCGGCGAGATAGTTACAGGAAGACATAAAGGAGCTCTCTCGGAAACACTGCACAAAGGGTAGATACTGCTCCCTAATAGAAAGACAGACAAAAGTAAGTAATTATCAAAAGGCGGCACCAAGCCAGGAAGGCTATGTAGCACCATCAGATGTGTGAGATAATCATAGGGCACTAAATATCACTAAGGATACCAATTCGAGAACAAAAAACGCATATGATGAACGATATCAAAAGTATCCGAAACGCCAAAAATTCTATCGAGGAACAAGTGACCACGAGGGACGGTCGGGAAGCAAGAGACACGTATGTCCGGGAAGTCAGGACATTCAACAAGGATATGCACGACCGTAAGAGGGACAATGCACTTTGGACAATATGGAGCAGGGTGGCGCTCCATTAAGTGCCCGTGAGTTAAACGTGTATGGCCAATATGTAACCTTGCCAGGGCCGTTTCCCACCGCCGGTTACGTCGTGGTGATAGGAGGAAGGCCATAGGAACACACTACTCTCAAGATCACACAGTTTGTTACCAGTAACAGAAGACCAACAACCCTGCCAACGGGCAAGGATGGAGGAATGAATAACTGAGTAAAAGTCGGAATAAGGAATACCTTTACGGGAGATGGGACAAGTGCTGATAGCGTCCTTAGTGGCAGCGTCCGCACGCTCATTTCAGGACACACCAATATGGCTGGGAACCCAGCAAAACTCCGCTGTCTTAAATCTACTGGAAATAAGAAACTGCCAATGTTGAATCTCGACTACCACCGGATGAACTGCATTAAAGAACTCAGAGCCATGAGGGAACTGCGAGAGTCAACTACAACAACAAAAGAGGATTGACAGCGAGAAAGCAGTTGACGAAGAGCATACAGAATAGCATAAAGTTCTGCTGTGAAGATGCTAGTCTCCGGGAGGCAGGCGACACATATAGGTGTGGCCTGGAAAAACAACAGAGTAGCTACAGCGCCTGCAGACTTAGACACTTCAGTGAAGACGGAAATGGAGCGGGAATGTGAAGAAAAGTGTTCAAGGAAAAGGCATTTCAGAACTGTGGGAGGGGTAAAAGCTTTAGTCACGTGGTCAAGGTTTTACAAAATTTAGGAAAGGGGACCCGCCACGGGGGCAAAGACGGAACGACATGAGGGGAAATATTGATAACATGAACCAAAGGAGCCTTTTGTTAGCGAGACAACCGTACAGAAAGAGGTAGGTGGTGAAGAGGAACAGGAACCACAGGAGGGGTAAAGGTCAAGGCACGAGATAAGCGAGAGTGAGGTGTCGTAAGGATCGAGCAAGGTAGCGAAGACAGTAGCGATCACGGCGATCCTGATAAGACGCCAGTTTCAACATACAGGATTAGGGCAGGAGTCGAACAAAAAGACACCAGAGCTGAGGCGTAGCCAGTATGGTGAAAGCATCAAGACGGTGAAGGGTAGAAGGAGTAG
>WNGS01165339.1:19880202-19957948 GCA_020271785.1 Procambarus virginalis | reverse complement strand
ACTGATATGTACAGGGACGCCTTAAACCACTTGACCATCACGACCGGACATAAGGAAGTGATAGCCGAGGCTATATGAACCACTTCCCAGCCGGCACTCGGGGAAGTATGGGTTCGAGTCACTTCTGGGGTGTGAGTTTTCAGTTATATATATATATATATTATATATATATATATTATATATATATATATATATAATATATATATATATATATATATATATATGTCGTACCTAGTAGCCAGAACGCACTTCTCAGCCTACTATGCAAGGCCCGATTTGCCTAATAAGCCAAGTTTTCATGAATTAATGTTTTTTCGACTACCTAACCTAACCTAACCTATCTTTTTCGGCTACCTAACCTAACCTGACTTATAAAGATAGGTTAGGTTAGGTAGGGTTGGTTAGGTTCGGTCATATATCTACGTTAATTTTAACTCCAATAAAAAAAATTGACCTCATACATAATGAAATGGGTAGCTTTATCATTTCATAAGAAAAAAATTTGAGAAAATATATTAATTCAGGAAAACTTGGCTTATTAGGCAAATCGGGCCTTGCATGGTAGGCTGAGAAGTGCGTTCTGGCTACTAGGTACGACATATATATATATATATATATATATATATATATATATATATATATATATATATATATATATAAGTATATAATGTGGATGTGTGTGTGTAGTGGAGAGGTAAGAGAGCACACGGAGGGTACACAGGTGGTAACAGTGGCAGGCACCGACAGGTGTGCTCTCCGACATGAGGAAGTTCTTCAATGAGCTGCGGACCAACCTGGACAGTGTGGAGGAGGTTGGTGCACTGAGCCAGGACCTGGGCGGGGTGCTGGACCCGGCTCACTTCCTCACTCTTCTCGCCAAGCACGGAGGTCAGCACTCATGCACACTCACCATACTGCACCTCACCTCATACTCCACCCTCCTCCCTCAACAGGCAACACCTCACACTACACACTGGTCCATCAACAGGCAACACCTTATACTGCACACTGGTTCATCAACAGGCAACCCATCACTGGTCCATCAACAGGCAACACCTCACACTACACACTGGTTCATCAACAGGCAACACCTCATACTACACACTAGTCCATCAACAGGCAACTCCTCACACTACACACTGGTCCATCAACAGGCAACACCTCACACTACACACTGGTCCATCAACAGGCAACACCTCACACTACACACTGGTCCATCAACAGGCAACACCTCACACTACACACTGGTCCATCAACAGGCAACACCTCATACTACACACTAGTCCATCAACAGGCAACTCCTCACACTACACACTGGTCCATCAACAGGCAACACCTCATACTACACACTAGTCCATCAACAGGCAACACCTCATACTACACACTAGTCCATCAACAGGCAACTCCTCACACTACACACTGGTCCATCAACAGGCAACACCTCACACTACACACTGGTCCATCAACAGGCAACACCTCACACTACACACTGGTCCATCAACAGGCAACACCTCACACTACACACTGGTCCATCAACAGGCAACACCTCACACTACACACTAGTCCATCAACAGGCAACACCTCATACTACACACTAGTCCATCAACAGGCAACACCTCATACTACACACTAGTCCATCAACAGGCAACTCCTCACACTACACACTGGTCCATCAACAGGCAACACCTCACACTACACACTGGTTCATCAACAGGCAACTCCTCACACTACACACTGGTCCATCAACAGGCAACACCTCACACTACACACTGGTTCATCAACAGGCAACACCTCACACTACACACTAGTCCATCAACAGGCAACTCCTCACACTACACACTGGTCCCTCAACAGGCAACACCTCACACTACACACTGGTTCATCAACAGGCAACACCTCTCAATACACACTGGTTCATCAACAGGCAACCCCTCACTGGTCCATCAACAGGCAACATCTCATACTGCACACTGGTCCATCAACAGGCAACACCTCACACTGGTCCATCAACAGGCAACACCTCACACTGGTCCATCAACAGGCAACACCTCACACTGGTCCATCAACAGGCAACACCTCACACTGGTCCATCAACAGGCAACACCTCACACTGGTCCATCAACAGGCAACACCTCACACTGGTCCATCAACAGGCAACACCTCACACTGGTCCATCAACAGGCAACACCTCACACTGGTCCATCAACAGGCAACATCTCACACTGGTCCATCAACAGGCAACACCTCACACTGGTCCATCAACAGGCAACACCTCACACTGGTCCATCAACAGGCAACACCTCACACTGGTCCATCAACAGGCAACACCTCACTACACACTGGTCCATCAACAGGCAACACCTCACACTGGTCCATCAACAGGCAACACCTCATACTTCACACTGGTCCATCAACAGGCAACACCTCACACTGGTCCATCAACAGGCAAACACCTCATACTTCACACTGGTCCATCAACAGGCAACACCTCACACTGGTCCATCAACAGGCAACACCTCACTACACACTGGTCCATCAACAGGCAACACCTCACTACACACTGGTCCATCAACAGGCAACACCTCACTACACACTGGTCCATCAACAGGCAACACCTCACACTGGTCCATCAACCGGCAACAACTCACACTGGTCCATCAACAGGCAACACCTCATACTACACACTGGTCCATCAAGAGGCAACACCTCACACTACACACTGGTCCATCAACAGGCAACACCTCACACTGGTGATGAAAATAACTTTACTTTAAAAACAAACTAAATGATTTTTAATGTTTTAAATACTCATTTAAAATGAGCGTAATTTATTGATGTTTTCTGGCTTATTTATGAGCGTAATTTATTGATGTTGTTAAATTTTCAGAAATAAAGTATATGTTTTGTTAAGAGAATGTTGTTGTTGTGTGTGGACAGCTCGGCTGGAGAGTTGGGAAGATAGCAGGAGGCAGCAGCCACACCTCCTCACCCACGGCGGGCGTCACAGGTTTGGTTACTCGAGTGATGACCAGCCCTACGCCCACTCTGGCCTCGGCAAGTAGGTGGAGGGCGCCCTGACGCTCCACGTGTGGAGGTGGAAGCCTGCCTCGCCTCCTCCACCCGGAGCCACACCCTTGTACCACACAACATGCCAACCACAGCTTGGCCAAGAGGTACACACAAGCTGTGTGGTACACACAAGGTGTGCTGTTATGGTACAGACAAACTGTAGTTATGTAGTACATACAAGGTGAGATAATGTGGTACAAATAAGATTTTGTCTTTAAGTGCAGGACATACCAGGTGTGGTCATGCAGGACACACAAAGTGTGGTCATGCAGGACCTACCTTACCTTGAGGTGCTTCCGGGGCTCAGCGTCCCCGCGGCCCGGTCGTCGACCAGGCCTCCTGGTTGCTGGACTGATCAACCAGGCTGTTAGACGCGGCTGCTCGCAGCCTGACGTATGAGTCACAGCCTGGTTGATCAGGTATCATTTGGAGGTGCTTATCCAGTTCTCTCTTGAATACTGTGAGGGGATTGCCAGTTATGCCCCTTATGTGTAGCGGGAGCGTGTTGAACAGTCTCGGGCCTCTGATGTTGATAGAGTTCTCTCTCAGAGTACCAGTTGCACCTCTGCTTTTCAACGGGGGTATTCTGCACATCCTGCCATGTCATCCTGCCATCCAGGACACACAAAGTGTGGTCATGCAGGACACACAAAGTGTGGTCATTCAGGACACACTAGGTGTGGTCATGCAGGACACACAAAGTGTGGTCATTCAGGACACACTAGGTGTGGTCATGCAGGACACACAAGGTGTGGTCATGCAGGACACACCAGGTGTGGTCATGCAGGACACACCAGGTGTGGTCATGCAGGACACACAAGGTGTAGTCATTCAGGACACACAAGGTGTGGTCATGCAGGACACACAAGGTGAAGGCATGCAGGACACACAAGGTGTGGTCATGCAGGACACACAAGGTGTGATCATGCAGAACACACAAGGTGTGATCATGCAGGACACACAAGGTGTGATCATGCAGGACACACAAGGTGTGATCATGCAGGACACACCAGGTGTAGTCATGCAGGACACACAAGGTGTGATCATGCAGGACACACAAGGTGTGGTCATGCAGGACACACAAGGTGTAGTCATTCAGGACACACAAGGTGTGGTCATGCAGGACACACAAGGTGAAGGCATGCAGGACACACAAGGGTGGTCATGCAGGACACACAAGGTGTGATCATGCAGAACACACAAGGTGTGATCATGCAGGACACACAAGGTGTGATCATGCAGGACACACAAGGTGTGATCATGCAGGACACACCAGGTGTAGTCATGCAGGACACACCAGGTGTAGTCATGCAGGACACACTAGGTGTGGTCATGCAGGACACACAAGGTGTGGTCATTCAGGACACANGGTTGGCGAGAGCACATTTGAGTGATTTTTACATTCTTGCAAAGTCACTACACGCATAGCGTTTTGGGCAGGTCCCTAATCTAACATATCAGATAAGGTGAAAAAGTACATTGTAGCAAGGTTTTATATAAACAATAAAATTGAGAGAGGTGATTATACGGTAGAGGTGAAATAATTAATTAGTCTTAATTACTAATATTGGGGAAGTGGGTAGTACAAGAACAGTGTGAGTTTGAAGCACAAGTAGGAAACCTGTGCAAAAGGTAGGGAACTACGAGCATGTAATTAGGTGCTTTTTGGTTTTACTTTTGAACAAGGTATAGGTTGGAACATTTTTTAATTCATCAGGGAGTGAGTTCCAAAGACTGGGCCCCTTTTATTTGCATGGAGTGTTTTGCAGATTTGCCTGACTCTGGGATATCAGAGATATATTTATTTCTGGTGATAACCGTGCATTTTACTCCTTTTTTGCCCATATTTTGCATACTCCTTCTGCATAGCATTTGAAATTATTATATTTTTTAATTTTTCCGGTTATTTATACCTGTGCTTGTCTTGGCCACCTCTTTATTAGAACCCATCTTGTCCTAATTCCTTCGTTTATGCATTCTTTCCCACTGTTGCTCTCTTTGTTAATATTTTCTGGCTCTGCAATATTGCTGCTGTTATGTACCACGATTCACTCTACCTCCACACTACTGTTGTGGCTCTTTTAAATTGCCAGTTCCTGAGTTTTGGTCATTATCCAGTGTTGTTTTTCCCTCACAATACTCGTGTATCGCTGCTAGCTTTTCTGTGAATGTTAATCTGTGAGTCTCAGGTATGACATTCATCAGTTTGGTTATGTTTTCCAATATTAACCTGACATTGTTGCAAATCCAGTATATTTCTTGTCTGTTTGTGCATGGTGTGGATAATTCTCCACCTCACGGCTATTGCTTCTCAATGACATAAAATGTGGGGAGGGCTGTGGATAAGGCAGTGTCCTTGTCAATGAATTGGCGAAGCGCAGCGCATTTAAGTGCCTGGGATCATATGGGAAAATTGCTGCATCTTCTCTGTATTCCTCTCTTGTTGGTGTTAATTGTTTCTTTGGCAATGAAATACATTCTTGAAGGACATCATGCTTTGTCACATTAGAACACATGGATCTTATTATGCTTTCACATGCATTATTCATTTCTTCTCACCTTTTGAAGTTAGAGGATTAATTAATTAGCCCCCTTGCCTTTCTATTCTAATCGTCGAAGCTTCATTTATCTCTGAATATATCTCCAATACTCTGTATTTCAATCATATCATCATTATCTCAATATAGTATTCCTTGGGCCATAAGAATAATCTTGGGATATTCTCATGACTTCATTTTGTACCTTCTCCAACTTGTTTAGTCTGCCTTTACAAGACATGACATGGGCAGCATAATCAATAAGAGATCTCACAGTGTGCCATGTGATTACCATTGGAATGTGAAATGTAGAATATGATTAATTTTGTGGACTGTATGGGTTTGTGAGCCCCTTGAGGGACCTTATATAGACGAGGGTAGAAATGGCTTAAACTAATCTATCCTTTTGAGATGTACTTCCTTCTCTCTATAAACTTACTTCAACTTGATCCACACGTCAGAAAATGAAGAAACGACAACGTTTCGGTCCGTCGTCGTTTCTTCCTTTTCGATGTGTGGTTTGGTCATCATTGGCCTCATGTTATAACCTCTCCCACAACCTGACCTCACATCAAAACACAACAGTAGCTGGACAATATCCAATAGTGATGTAATTACAACCAACAGAACCCCTGGACCCGACTAGACGGGACAGGTCCTTCACAGCACCGGCCGCCCAGGACGCCTCCATCTCCAGCGACACCTCCCGGATGGTCCGCTGGCTGCAGGGGCTGATGGGAGACCAATCTGAATCCCTGGACGACCCTGGTGACGACCCCCTCCCTATCGCCCCTCGCCACACTCTGGCCACCACCACTCGCCACAGCCTGCCTAGCAGCCCTCGCCACATCCTGCCTAGCAGCCCTCGCCATCCTGCCTAGCAGCCCTCGCCACAGCTCCTCCAAGAGATCAGACGGGAAGGTTCCCACCATGGATGTAGGCCTCGGTAAGAGGTCGTCTTCTTACACCAATTATTTTAGCTTAGGTCAGTGAGAGGCAGTGTCTTAGCGGCACCTTTTATTTTAGTCACTGTTTGTGTTACACTGGTCACTGTTAGTGTTACACTGCTCACTGTTAGTGTTACACTGCTCACTGTTAGTGTTACACTGCTCACTGTTAGTGTTACACTGCTCACTGTTAGTGTTACACTGCTCACTGTTAGTGTTACACTGCTCACTGTTAGTGTTACACTGCTCACTGTTAGTGTTACACTGCTCACTGTTAGTGTTACACTGCTCACTGTTAGTGTTACACTGCTCACTGTTAGTGTTACACTGCTCACTGTTAGTGTTACACTGCTCACTGTTAGTGTTACATGCTCACTGTTAGTGTTACACTGCTCACTGTTAGTGTTTACACTGGTCACTGTTAGTGTTACACTGCTCACTGTTAGTGTTACACTGCTCACTGTTAGTGTTACACTGCTCACTGTTAGTGTTACACTGCTCACTGTTAGTGTTACACTGCTCACTGTTAGTGTTACACTGCTCACTGTTAGTGTTACACTGCTCACTGTTAGTGTTACACTGGTCACTGTTAGTGTTACACTGGTCACTGTTAGTGTTACACTGCTCACTGTTAGTGTTACACTGCTCACTGTTAGTGTTACACTGGTCACTGTTAGTGTTACACTGCTCACTGTTAGTGTTACACTGGTCACTGTTAGTGTTACACTGGTCACTGTTAGTGTTACACTGCTCACTGTTAGTGTTACACTGCTCACTGTTAGTGTTACACTGGTCACTGTTAGTGTTACACTGGTCACTGTTAGTGTTACACTGCTCACTGTTAGTGTTACACTGCTCACTGTTAGTGTTACACTGGTCACTGTTAGTGTTACACTGGTCACTGTTAGTGTTACACTGCTCACTGTTAGTGTTACACTGGTCACTGTTAGTGTTACACTGGTCACTGTTAGTGTTACACTGGTCACTGTTAGTGTTACACTGCTCACTGTTAGTGTTACACTGGTCACTGTTAGTGTTACACTGCTCACTGTTAGTGTTACACTGGTCACTGTTAGTGTTACACTGGTCACTGTTAGTGTTACACTGGTCACTGTTAGTGTTACACTGCTCACTGTTAGTGTTACACTGGTCACTGTTAGTGTTACACTGGTCACTGTTAGTGTTACACTGCTCACTGTTAGTGTTACACTGGTCACTGTTAGTGTTACACTGCTCACTGTTTGTGTTACACTGGTCACTGTTAGTGTTACACTGGTCACTGTTAGTGTTACACTGCTCACTGTTAGTTCAAATTCAAATTTAAATTCAAATTTTTATTCAGGTAAAAGTACATACATTGAAGATGAGTTACAAACATAGTGTTGGATATATCGATAGAGCTAGTACATGCAATACCTAAACCGAGAAGGGAAAAAAACCTTAGACTAAAACTTAATAGTAATTGAGATTAAAGTACAAATTGTGTTGAAAAAAGGAGTTAAAAAAGGGGGAACATGGCAGAAATCAGCAATTATACAAGTTGGTCGACAAAGAGCATCGTTATAATATCAAGACATGGGTTGACATTTAGCGGGTAAGGTAGGTTACAGGGAGTTTATTAGGTAGTACTTAGTTTATATCTTAAACTAGTTGAGAGAAGTACAGCCTTTGACATGATTGGGAAGGTCATTCCACATTCTGGGTCCCTTGATTTGTAGAGCATTTCTAGTATGGTTAAGTCGCATTCTTGGAATATCAAATAGGTATTTGTTTCTGGTGTGGTGCCCATGGGTTCTGTTACAACCTTCTAGGAAGCTTTTAAGGTCAGGATTGACATTACAGTTTAGAGTTTTAAATATATAGAGTACACATGAGAGGATATATCCTCGCGCAGGAATATCCCTGCAAAAAAAAAAAGTGACTTAATATCTAACATATTCAAAGATTTAAGTAGGGGGTACCGAGTGCTGTCTGGGGCCAGAGTTAGATATTGTTCTAATAGCAGTTTGTGTTAAGTAATTAGAGGCTTAAATGATTTTGGGTTATCTTGAGGTTATCTTGAGATGATTTCGGGGCTTTTTAGTGTCCCCGCGGCCCGGTCCTCGACCAGGCCTCCACCCCCAGGAAGCAGCCCGTGACAGCTGACTAACACCCAGGTACCTATTTTGCTGCTAGGTAACAGGGGCATAGGGTGAAAGAAACTCTGCCCATTGTTTCTCGCCGGCGCCTGGGATCGAACCCAGGACCACAGGATCACAAGTCCAGCGTGCTGTCCGCTCGGCCGACCGGCTCCCTTGGTTTTTTCCCCTCCCTTAGTAGAACCCCGAGCACAAATACCATAGTTGAGATAAGGATAGATGAGGGAGTAATAGAGCGTCACCAAGGCAGTCACCAAGGTTGTGTCATCAGCAAATAAAATTGGTTTGAGGTGTTGAGAGGCATTTAGAAGGTCATTAATGTAGATGAGAAAGAGGAGAGGGCCAAGTATGCTGCCTTGAAGAACACCAATGTTGATGGGTAGGGTGGGAGAAATGGAATTATTCACAGAAACATACTGGATACATAGATAGTGTTACACTGGTCACTGTTAGTGTTACACTACCAATAATAGTAGTAGCAGTAATATACAACCCTCCACCAAATGACAGAAGACCCAGTCAAGAGTACGAAAACAACAACATGGCAGTTAACACTATAATTGAGAGAGCAGCATCTGCTGCCTGTAGAAATAGATCCCACCTGCTCATCATGGGAGACTTCAATCACGGAAGGATTGACTGGGAGAACAAGTAACCGCATGGAGGCGAGGATACGTGGAGAGCTAGACTATTGGAGGTGGTGTCAAGAAACTTTTTAACCGGGCATGTCAGAGAACCCACAAGGATGAGAGGAAATGACGAACCAGCGAGACTCGACCTAGTCTTCACTCTGAACTACTCCGACATAAGAGAAATCGGTTTTGAGGACCCAGTAGGAATGAGCGACCACAGTGTCCTGGTGTTTGAGTACCTGATTGAAGAAGGGTTATTGAACTCGAGGAGAGATACAGAAACCAAAAGGTTAGCATACCGAAAGGGAAACTATGAGGAGATAAGAAAATTCCTAACAGATATAGCATGGGAAACAGAGCTCAGGGGAAAGACGGCCCAAGATATGATGGACTACATCACGCAGAAGTGCAAGGACGCAGCAAACAAGTTTGTCCCAGTCCAAAAGGAAAACAGTGAAATAAAGATGAGAAACCCATGGTTTAATCAGAGATGTAGGCTAGCTAAGCAGCAAAGTAAAAGGGCATGGAGAAACTATAGGAATAACAGGACACTGGAGAGCAGAGAAAGATACCAGAATGCCAGGAATGAATATGTCAGGATGAGAAGAGAGGCAGAAAGTCAATACGAAAATGACATCGCAAGCAAGGCAAAGACTCAGCCTAAATTGCTGCATAGCCACATCAGGAGAAAAACAACAGTAAAGGAACAGGTTATGAAATTAAGGATAGAGGCAGAAAGATTCACTACAAACGACAAGGAAGTGTGTGAAGAACTGAATAAGAAATTCCAGGAGGTCTTCACCTTAAAGCAAGGAGAAATTCCAGAGATAAGAGAAGGAATAGCTAACCAGGAACCACTGGAAGAGTTTGAGATTACCAGCGGGGAAGTAAGGAAGTGTTTACTAGAGTTGGATGTGACAAAGGCTATAGGCCCAGATGGAATCTACCCTTGGATACTAAAGGAAGGAGCATAAGAACTGTGCCTACCACTCTCCATAGTGTATAACAAATCACTGGCAACAGGGGAACTGCCAGAAATTTGGAAAGCAGCTAACGTAGTCCCGATATACAAGAAAGGGGATAGACAGGAGGCACTGAACTACAGGCCAGTGTCCCTAACCTGCATACGATGCAAGCTGATGGAGAAGAATATGCGAAGAAAGCTAGTGGAGCATGGAGCGAAAGAACTTTGTAACACAGCATCAACATGGGTTCAAGGATGGCAGGTCCTACCTCACAGGGTTACTTGAATTATACGACCAGGCAACAAATATAAGGCAAGAAAGAGAAGGGTGGGCAGACTGCATATTTTTGGATAGTCAGAAAGCCTTTGACACGGTACCACACAAGAGGCTAGTGAAAAAGCTGGAGATGCAGGCTGGAGTGAAAGGGAAGGTACTCCATTGGATAAAGGAGTACCTAAGCAACAGGAGGCAACGAGTCAGTGTGAGGGGTGAGGTCTCAGATTGGCGAGATGTTACGAGTGGAGTCCCGCAGGGGTCAGTCCTTGGACCTATACTGTTTCTGATATATGTAAATGATCTCCCAGAGGGTATAGAATCGTTTCTGTCAATGTTTTCCGATGATGCAAAAATTATGAGGAGGATTGAAACAGAGGATGATAGTAGGAGGCTACAAGATGACCTAGACAGACTGAGTGAATGGTCCAACAAATGGCTGTTGAAGTTCAACCCGAGTAAATGCAAAGTAATAAAACTAGGCAGTGGAAACAGGAGGCCAGACACAGGATACAGAATAGGAGATGAAGTACTTAATGAAACGGATAGAGAGAAAGATCTAGGAGTTGATATCACACCAAACCTGTCTCCTGAAGCCCACATAAAAAGAACAACGTCTGCGGCATATGCGAGGCTGGCTAACATCTGAACAGCGTTTAGAAATCTGTGTAAGGAATCATTCAGAATCTTGTACACCACATATGTAAGAGCAATCCTGGAGTATGCGGCCCCAGCATGGAGCCCGTACCTTGCCAAGCACAAGACGAAGCTGGAAAAAGTCCAAAGGTATGCCACTAGACTAGTCCCAGAACTAAGAGGCATGAGTTACGAGGAAAGGCTGCGGGAAATGCACCTTTCGACACTGGAAGACAGAAGAGTAAGGGGAGACATGATCACGACCTACAAAATCCTCAGGGGAATCGATCGGGTAAACAAGGATAAACTATTCAACACTGGTGGGACGCGAACAAGGGAACACAGGTGGAAACTGAGTACCCACATGAGCCACAGAAACGTTAGAAGGAACTTTTTCAGTGTCATATGGAATGCATTAGGCAGTGATGTGGTGGAGGCTGACTCCATACACAGTTTCAAATGTAGATATGATAGAGCCCAGTAGGCTCAGGAATCTGTACACCAGTTGATTGACAGTTGAGAGGCGGGACCAAAGAGCCAAAGCTCAACCCCCGCAAGCACAATTATGTGAGTACAAATAGGTGGGTACTAACACTCACTTTGAGTATTTGAACAGTAAAGTTGATCAACCCGCCATGAATAATGAACAACGGAACTATTCACTCTACCCACCATGAGAGTGAGAACAAAACCTCACTCTACCCACCATGAGAGTGAGAACAAAACCTCACTCTTCCCACCATGAGAGTGAGAACAAGACCTCACTCTACCCACCATGAGAGTGAGAACAAGACCTCACTCTTCCCACCATGAGAGTGAGAACAAGACCTCACTCTACCCACCATGAGAGTGAGAACAAGACCTCACTCTTCCCACCATGAGAGTGAGAACAAGACCTCACTCTTCCCACCATGAGAGTGAGAACAAGACCTCACTCTTCCCACCATGAGAGTGAGAACAAGACCTCACTCTTCCCACCATGAGAGTGAGAACAAGACCTCACTCTACCCACCATGAGAGTGAGAACAAGACCTCACTCTTCCCACCATGAGAGTGAGAACAAGACCTCACTCTTCCCACCATGAGAGTGAGAACAAGACCTCACTCTTCCCACCATGAGAGTGAGAACAAGACCTCACTCTTCCCACCATGAGAGTGAGAACAAGACCTCACTCTACCCACCATGAGAGTGAGAACAAGACCTCACTCTTCCCACCATGAGAGTGAGAACAAGACCTCACTCTTCCCACCATGAGAGTGAGAACAAGACCTCACTCTTCCCACCATGAGAGTGAGAACAAGACCTCACTCTACCCACCATGAGAGTGAGAACAAAACCTCACTCTACCCACCATGAGAGTGAGAACAAGACCTCACTCTACCCACCATGAGAGTGAGAACAAGACCTCACTCTACCCACCATGAGAGTGAGAACAAGACCTCACTCTACCCACCATGAGAGTGAGAACAAGACCTCACTCTTCCCACCATGAGAGTGAGAACAAGACCTCACTCTACCCACCATGAGAGTGAGAACAAGACCTCACTCTACCCACCATGAGAGTGAGAACAAGACCTCACTCTTCCCACCATGAGAGTGAGAACAAGACCTCACTCTTCCCACCATGAGAGTGAGAACAAGACCTCACTCTACCCACCATGAGAGTGAGAACAAAACCTCACTCTTCCCACCATGAGAGTGAGAACAAGACCTCACTCTACCCACCATGAGAGTGAGAACAAAACCTCACTCTTCCCATCATGAGAGTGAGAACAAAACCTCACTCTTCCCACCATGAGAGTGAGAACAAGACCTCACTCTTCCCACCATGAGAGTGAGAACAAGACCTCACTCTTCCCACCATGAGAGTGAGAACAAGACCTCACTCTTCCCACCATGAGAGTGAGAACAAGACCTCACTCTTCCCACCATGAGAGTGAGAACAAGACCTCACTCTTCCCACCATGAGAGTGAGAACAAGACCTCACTCTTCCCACCATGAGAGTGAGAACAAGACCTCACTCTTCCCACCATGAGAGTGAGAACAAGACCTCACTCTTCCCACCATGAGAGTGAGAACAAGACCTCACTCTTCCCACCATGAGAGTGAGAACAAGACCTCACTTTCCCACCATGAGAGTGAGAACAAGACCTCACTTTTCCCACCATGAGAGTGAGAACAAGACCTCACTCTTCCCACCATGAGAGTGAGAACAAGACCTCACTCTACCCACCATGAGAGTGAGAACAAGACCTCACTCTTCCCACCATGAGAGTGAGAACAAGACCTCACTCTACCCACCATGAGAGTGAGAACAAGACCTCACTCTTCCCACCATGAGAGTGAGAACAAGACCTCACTCTACCCACCATGAGAGTGAGAACAAGACCTCACTCTACCCACCATGAGAGTGAGAACAAACCTCACTCTACCCACCATGAGAGTGAGAACAAAACCTCACTCTTCCCACCATGAGAGTGAGAACAAGACCTCACTCTACCCAACATGAGAGTGAGAACAAGACCTCACTCTACCCACCATGAGAGTGAGAACAAGACCTCACTCTACCCACCATGAGAGTGAGAACAAGACCGGAACGTGAAGATGTAAACACTGACGCCACACCCATTACACCTGACTAATCTTCTTATCTTCTTGTGTGTGTGGTTTGGTCAACACACCTGACTAATCTTTGCATGTATATGTTATTGATCCATGCTTCTAACCTTTACTCCTTACTCCCCACCTAATTGTATGTACCTGACCTCCCGGTGGTATAAATACAACACGCCCTGTCCTGTCCTCCACCATTTGGTCACCATTTGGTCCGGGAGACATCTCCCGTCACGCAGGGTGCGGTCGCACCTCCACAGATCTCCAGTATCATCTATTGATACTGATAATGGCTCAAATGGGCCACCACTTACGGGCTATTCATGCCCGTGCCACCTTTTGGGTGGCTTAATCTTCATCAATCATCAATCAATCCTGTCCTCAAGGAATCCACAGGGAAATAGCAGTTAGGTTATATAGACTACGTCTAGGTTACAGATGCAACTGGGAGATTGGTGAACCCCGACAGAAAGTGCATCTTCTGCCAAACTGTCACAGAAAAACCATTACTTCACTATCTTCTGGAATGTGAAGCAACCAACGACCTTAGAAGAGCTTTAAGAGTTCCTGAATCTTGCAGTGGCCACCCTGAAGCCATCAACAGAGCCACTCTCCTGGTCAACAAAGGTGTCCAGCAGCTGGACACCCTCATAAAGATTGTGAAGCAGTATCCTCCCCCGCGATAACAGCTTGATGATTAAATGCAACCTCAGAATAATGAAAAGAATTACTGAAAAAAAATTGTACCACTTACGGGCTATTCATGCCAGTGCCACCTCTTGGGTGGCTTAATCTTTATCATCATCATCATCATCATCCTGTCCTCTACGGGAGACATCTCCCGTCACGCAGGGTGCAGTCGCACCTCCACAGATCTCCAGTATCATCTATTGATACTGGTGATGGCTCAAAAGGGCCACCACTTACGGGCTATTCATGCCCGTGCTACCTTTTGGGTGGCTTAATCTTCATCAATCAATCAATCAAATATTAACTCACTTAACGGGAGACATCTCCCGTCACGCAGGGTGCAGTCGTACCTCCACAGATCTCCAGTAGCAGCTCTTGATACTGGTACTGGCTCAAAAGCTATTCAAACTTACGGACTATTCATGCCCGTGCCACCTTTTGGGTGGCTTAATCTTCATCAGTCAATCATCAATCCTGTCCTCTCATCACAACCCAGCTGAGAAGTGAGTTGCGACAAAGACGTACAGACCGAAGCGTCTATGGTACCTGCACAATGTTGCACAGTCAAGGTTCGCCTCCAAGAGAACCTCATTCTCACCACGGCTGAGATCTTAGAAAAGGTCTCTACCACCTCTACTCACCGGCTGACATCCTGGAGACCAGAGAAGATGTTCACCTTCTCTTCTCCAGCGACAATGACCTGGAGAAGCTATTCGCTGCCTTCACCACGACCACCCTGGTTGACCCCGGCCTCACCCTCACTTCTCCACGACGCTACCTGGCGGACAGGACTGTGTTTGCCAGCCACATCAGCGCATGGATCTCCGACCGCAGCGACGACGACATCCTCGCCAGCATCAATTCCCTGAACCCGGCGCTGACCGCGGTAGTGGCCAGGACCAGCACCAACTCCAACAACACCTGCAGACTGACACTGAAGGTGACCTTCAGCACGGTCATCGCAGCGACCCACGCCAAAGAACACGGCCTTAAGTACGCCGGAATTACGATTCCAATTGACCAAGGAACGATACACGGAGCTCCGCCAGTGTTTCAAGTGCTACCGGTACTCCCACTACACCAGAAAGTGCACCGAACAAGTGCAGAAATGCAGTATTTGCGCCCAGGAGCATCACTACAGAGCTTACACATCCACCAACGCTGTCTACTCTGCAATGGCCCGCACACTGCAGTTTCACTTGTCTTCACCGGCAGGAGGAAATAAAAAAGATGACGTCAAGGACCACCACAACTCAACTAGCTAACACGCTTACGTCCGTTTGTCCGGCCTTGCCCGAGAACACTGGGGAAGCTGCTGCTACCTCACCACTGCTTGGTCCCTCACCTTCGAGCTCACCTCCACAGCCCTCACAACCATTACCCAAGCCTGCAGTTACCACCAACAACACCCTCCTACCGGTACTTCTACACCTCGCTGACAAATTGGCGGGCAATGACGTCAACCTATACGTCCACACCATCAACAGGCTGCTCACCGCAAATGGACTTCGACGGTGAAGGTACCATGCGACCTTCTCCCAGCTCCTCCACCTGGGGCCGGTCCGGCGTCCGACCCCACAACAGGCCCCACAACCAGTCCGGAAATAGGGATGCCACCTACCCTGGCTACCCCTGCCAACGAAGACACCACATCCAAAGACGACAACGGACCACCCGAAACTCCGACAACCAACACCAATAGGCTCTCCAGAGCCGCCACCGACGTGGACGAGATCGGCCTTGCGACCGACGACGAAGACGACGACAAAAACAAAAATACTTGCCATGTGCATTCTGCCCAGCGAGTTCAATGGCAACGCACACACCAGACGAACATTGACCCACAGGTGTAACAAGATAATCAGCCAGAACAAATACCCGCACCCCAAGTATGTCCACGCCCACACCATGAACTCTTACATTGATCTCATAATACTGAAAAAAGAATACCACGACCCAGAATTCCACCGCAAATTCCCAGACGGACAAATGCAATTTATCGAAAAGGACGACGATCCTGACGGTACCAAACTACCGACGTTGCTCTGTTCAGTGATAAAGCGTCGCTTTCCACATTAAACTGCAACCTGGCGACTAAGCCTCCTGCGGGCCATAAACTGCGAACGACCATGAATATCCCATCCATCCACAGATCCCAAGTACCAGCTATTGGTACTGGTAATGGCTCCTAAGGGCCTCCACTTACGGGCTATTCATGCCCGTGCCCCCTTTTGGGTGGCTTAATCTTTATCAATCAATCCTGTCCTACACACCATCGAACCAGTTACAGCCCCGCTCCTGTGCCAGGTAAGTCCACAACGGCCTCACCATAGCTCGTGCTACTTGGAACTTTTTGTTCCAAGTAGCGAATCTTAAACAACAACAACAACAACAGTCCTGTCCCAGGTTATCGCGAATAACCGAACTCAATTACGGGCTCACCATAGCCCGTGCTACATGGACATTTCGCTCTGAGTAGCTAAATCTAAAACAACAACAACAACAACGTCCTGTCCCATTGTACCACTTACGAGCTATTTATGCCCGTGCCTCGTCTTCGGTGGCTTAATCTTTATCAATCAATCAACCTATCCCATTGTTTACGAGCTATCCATGCCCGTGCCGCCTTTTGAGTGGCTTAATCTTCATAAATCATCTTGTCCCACTGACCCAAATATCACACAGTAACAATTAACGTTATCGCGAATAACCGCACTCCATTACGGGCTCACAATACCTCGTGCTATATGGACATTTCGTTCTTAGTAACTAAATCTAAAACAACAACCTGTCTCTAACTTGTAGTTTCGAAACATTGTTGAAATTTATAGTATCTTCTTGAGGTTATCTTGAGATGATTTCGGGGCTTTTTTTTTAGTGTCCCCGCGGCCCGGTCCTCGACCAGGCCTCCACCCCCAGGAAGCAGCCCGTGCCAGCTGACTAACACCCAGGTACCTATTTTACTGCTAGGTAACAGGGGCATAGGGTGAAAGATACTCTGCCCATTGTTTCTCGCCGGCGCCTGGGATCGAACCCGGGACCACAGGATCACAAGTCCCGCGTGCTGTCCGCTCGGCCGACCGGCTCCCTCAAGTGTAGTAAGTGTAATACATTCTACAGTATTTTTTACTTTTAATCAACCTCAAACAAATATGATATTTGGAGAAATCCTCTTCTAATTAAATCAAGATGCACTAGTAATAATAATAATAATTTATTGCAAGAAGGTACAATGGGTTTGTGAGATTACATAAGATTGGTATTTTTATATTCATGCAAAACCATTAACTCGCATAATGTTTCCGCCAAGGATAAAAGCCCTTCCCTCGACAGTGAAGAAAAACATAAGAAATATTGAGAAGATTCGTGTTAGAATCATTAATCTTAATATATATATATATATATATATATATATATATATATATATATATATATATATATATATATATATATATATATATATATATATATATATATGGTATATACTGGCAGCAGGTTTTCTTTTATACATGTCTCATTGAATATGACCGCATATTCTGTATTTACTATCTTCTGATTTAGGGCTTCTATCCCTCTAACTATTTTCTTAGCATCAGGGCTTAGCTGAAATAGGAGTTCTCCAAAACTCATTTTCGTAATTTCTGGGTGAAGAAAAGATGTGGTCCCCAGGACTAGATACAACTGAAAACTCACACCCCAGAAGTGACTCGAACCCATACTCCCAGGAGCAACGCAACTGGTATGTACAGGGACGCTTTAAACCACTTGACCATCACGACCGGACATAAGGAAGTGATAGCCGAGGCTATATGAACCACTTCCCCGCCGGCACTCGGATGGTAATCTTGGGCATAGCATTTTATCAAATCACCTCATTTTTGGGGCAACACGTGAGGAACACAAATGCAAACAAGCCTGAATGGTCCCCAGGACTAGATACAACTGAAAACTCACACCCCAGAAGTGACTCGAACCCATACTCCAGGAGCAACGCAACTGGTATGTACAGGGACGCCTTAACCACTTGACCATCACGACCGGACATAAGGAAGTGATAGCCGAGGCTATATGAACCACTTCCCCGCCGGCACTCGGATGGTAATCTTGGGCATAGCATTTTATCAAATCACCTCATTTTTTGGGGCAACACGTGAGGAACACAAATGCAAACAAGCCTGAATGGTCCCCAGGACTAGATACAACTGAAAACTCACACCCCAGAAGTGACTCGAACCCATACTCCCAGGAGCAACGCAACTGGTATGTACAGGGACGCCTTAAACCACTTGACCATCACGACCGGACATAAGGAAGTGATAGCCGAGGCTATATGAACCACTTNTGTGTGCCATACTATACATATGGTTGCCTACTATACACATGTGGCCATACTATACACATGTGTGCCATACTATACATATGTGTGCCATACTATACAATGTGTGCCATACTATACACATGTGTGCATACTATACACATGTGTGCCATACTATACATATGTGTGCCTACTATACACATGTGTGCCATACTATACACATGTGTGCCATACTATAAATGTGTGCCATACTATACACATGTGTGCCATACTATACACATGTGTGCCATACTATACACATGTGTGCCATACTATACATATGTGTGCCATACTATACATATGTGTGCCATACTATACACATGTGTGCCATACTATACACATGTGTGCCATACTATACATATGTGTGCCATACTATACACATGTGTGCCATACTAGGACTACGAATATTTAAGTTTGGTTTTAGCTTTATTTTTTCAGACTAAAAAGTGAATAGTACCAAATTCTACTATCTAATTGTCCACTACATGTAGGTATGGTCCACATAGTTACAAAACGTACTATCTTAACAGGAGGATGGGTGTAATATTCATATTTGTCTTAAGATACTAACCACATTGTTTGGGCGCTGCCCCATACCTTAACCATCTCTATATTGTTTGTAGATATTTTTTTAGATTAAGTAGCATACTCTAGAAAGGTAAGGATCCTTTATTTCATGAGAGAGAAACTACTGCATTACAAACTGTTAGTCAGAGACGGAGACGATGATCTTGGCTTTGGTTGTGGTGCGGTTGTTATGGGCCCTTCACACAACACTGTGTTTACCTTTAGTCCATATTTTACAGGTCTGTGCTTTATATACATCAATCAAATCCCCTCACATTATACAAAATAACCAACTGGACCTCACATTATACAACTTCCCTATCCTCACCCAACACAACTGGACCTCACATTATAACAACTTCCCCATCCTCACCCAACACAACCTGGACCTCACATTTTAACAATCCCACACAACTCAGACCTCATATTCAGACGATGAGTAACAATAACGTGGCTGAAGCTAAGATAACCAAACCACACACATCAGCCTACTACTTCCCGTAATCCTGCTAATACAGCTTGGAGTTCAGCCTACGTTGAAGAGACATTGTCAGTTACAGTCCTAGCCCAGCCGTGGTGGAGGAAGTGCACCGTGGTGTATTGGAGTGCAACCCGTCCTAAGACCAAGTCCATTCCATTCAGCAGTCGACCCCAAAGACGCATTCGTCAATTTTAACATTCTGTTCATTGAACACAACTTGCTGTGGGGGTCCCTGAATTTAAACGTTCTCATAATCCATCCTATCATTTTCCTGACTACCGCTATATTTGCTCGGTTATGTTCACTAAATGTCAGATGGTCAGACATCATAATTCGGGTCTTTTACCTGTTGCTTTCCTTCTATGAGTAGGTTTGATTGCGTCCTGTACCGTGTTTCGTTTAAGTTCCTCGTTTCCACCATACTTAGCTGGAACTTGTCACCGTTAAACATCATGTTATATTCAGTTTCCCAGAGGTTAAATTATTGATGGCTACATATTGGATGTAGCCTGTCTGTCACTAAGATAGGATCGAATATAGATCAGGGCAAGGCCTCGGATTTCATAATGGTGGAGTTAAAGTAAGAGGTAGTTATGGTTAACAGTATCAAAAGCCTTTCTCAGGTCAATGAAGAGTCCAGTCGGAAACTCATTTTTTCAAAGGCTGAGTAGGTTATATCAAGCAGACTAATAATTGCGTCTTTGGTACTCTTTTCGGAGCGGAAGACAAACTGACAGGGGCTGAATATGTCGAATATTACGAGGTAGGAGTAGAGCTGTTTTGTAAATAATTTTTTTTCAAATATTTTGATAATATAGGTAGGTTTGATATTGGTCTATAGTTGTTTATGTCTGCCGGATTGCCTCCTTTATGGACTGGCGTTACTCTTACTTTTTTAAGGATATCAGGGAAGGTGTGACACTATATATTTTTTGAACAGCGGAGCTATGGGTGGTGCAAGGGCATGGGAGACACTCTTGTATACCATAGATGGTATTTCACTAATGTTCCCAGCTTTGATTTTTAGTGAATGAATAATGGACACAACATCTGTCTGGCTGACTGGTGAAAGGAGAAGAGTTTATATAGCTGCCTGAAAGATATGTGGTAACATGTGTCTGAGTCTGTGGGATTTTTACTGGCAAGGTTAGCACCAACCGATGAAAAGAAGCTATAAATTCAGTTGCTGTTTCTAAATCTGTTGCAGGTGCATAAACATCCTTGGAGAGTTTTATCTGGTTATGTGAATGTTGTTTAGATTCTAGAATGTTAGAGATGGCTTTCCATGTGATTTTCATGTTGCCTTTTGCTTCTTTGAATCTATTCTCACAATAGGAAAGTTTTGCTCTTCTTATTATACTGGTAAGCATTGATGAGTCCCTCAGTACCTCTTAACTATTTCCTTTGTAACTAGGCCAATCCAACTTTTTTCATATTCATGTTTCTTGTTGATTCCTTTGAGTAAGCCACTTGTGAGCCAGGGATTGTTTAATCTTATGTCAGTTACTTGCTTGGTTACTTGTTACTTGTTATTTCTTCTACTCTGTTGAATCTAAGTTGAAATCTTATTTGGTTTATAACTCTGCAATGTGTTATATAATGTTCCAGTGGTCTGTCGGGCTGACATGTGCTGACATTTCCATTTCAGCACTAGAGTCAGCACCTCTAGTGTTGACATTTCCTCTCATCTTCTAGAACCTTTAAGCCTCTTTTCCCATGCACATGGGTATCTAAGCCTGATGCGATGTAAGTGCACTTCTGTTGCTCTACTGTTCCCTTTCATCAAACTAAGTGGTTCGTAGTTGGTTGAATTCTTGTACCAACCCGCAGATCCTGATGTTGGAACTGCTGTGTTGTGGTCACTGTATATTTATTTATTTATTTATTTATTTATTTTTATTTATTTATTATTTATTTATTTATTTATTTATTTATTTATTTTTATTTATTTATTTATTTATTTATTTATTTATTTTATTTATTTATATACAAGAAGGTACATTGGGTTTATGAGGGGTACAGAGCATTGAAGTTTTACATTCGTGTAAAGCCACTAGCACGCACAGCGTTTCGGGCAGATCCTTAATCTAACATATAATTTTAAGAAGGCAATTTCTAACAAAATAAAAAAAATGTTTACAGGTACATTGTAAGAAAGTATAAAAAATACACTGTATAAAATATACTACAGCTTCGGTTTCTGTCCCTGCTGGTCTACTGGTCCATCTGCGAAGTAAGTGAAGCTGTCAGATGCCAAGTTTGCTTCTGTATGCATCTGTACAGTATTACGTAGCCGATGAGGATTACTCTGGGTTCTTTTATCCTTCAAGAGTCATAATTACAAGGGGTTTGCATAACATTTACCATCTCATTGGTCGTGCTCTGTGCATGCCAGTTCCTCTTTAATATACAGACCTACTCCTCCACTTGACCTAATTACTCTGTCACATCTATATAGAGGTTGGGATCCAGGTTTCACTATCCATGTAGTCATTCGTATGGGTTTCTGTAAATGCACAAAATATTGAGTTATATTAGATCTCGCACTGTATCTAGTGCTACCCAATCCCCCAATATTTGAACCTAAGCCATATTACTTTACCATTGTAATCTTAGATATCATCTGATATCATGGTTGTTGTATTGAGTGCATATTCTACTGCATTATTCCTTGAAATGATCCTCATATTGTGCTCCAGTGAACCAATGTATAACCCTGTAATGTTATCCTCATGTACCTAGTAATCCTTGTTCTTTATTGTGTATTGTTATTATTATGTATAATTCTAATCTGCTTGTGTCAAAATTTCTTACAATGTACCTGTAAACTTTTATTTTTTTGTCAATCTTACTATAATTAATCTTCTTAAAATTATCTGTACCTGTAAAGTAAAGCTGTAAAATACCTGTAAACATTTTTTGTCAATTTTACAGTGAATTATCTAAAAATTATCTGTCAATTTAAGGACTTGCCGGAAATGCTATGCGTGCTAGTGGCTTTACAAGAATGTAAAATCAACTTAATTTCTATGATCTCTGTTAACCCCCAATGTACCTTCTTGTATATAAATAAATAAATAAATAAATAAATAAATAAATAAATAAATAAATAAATAAATAAATAAGGCCATTGATGAACTTAACTTTTTTCTTGATTTTGACTTTAGGCCTTGTATGTTTGCAAATATGAATGATTTCCTATATTGTGTGTCACTTGTGGTGGGAGTTGGTAGTTCTCTCCCCTCTCCATCCTGATCTAATGGTGGGGGGGGGGCTGTTTTGGTAGTGGTTCGTCCAGTTTTGGTAGTAGTGCGGGTGTTGTGTGGTGTAGTACCTGTGTATTTGATGATGATGACGACGTATTCCAGTCTTGTGGATATCTCCTTCCTCCTCTGTAATCTTGCAGTGGTTCTATCT
This sequence comes from Procambarus virginalis, assembly GCA_020271785.1. Classification (NCBI taxonomy): domain Eukaryota; kingdom Metazoa; phylum Arthropoda; class Malacostraca; order Decapoda; family Cambaridae; genus Procambarus; species Procambarus virginalis. The sequence continues at coordinate 19,934,627 of WNGS01165339.1, read as the reverse complement.
GCCTGTTCCTCTCCCTTATATGTCCTACTCTGTTTCTGCCTGCCTCTAAAAGAAACTCAGTAATATCATATAGGTCTTCCCGTCTATAACACTGTATACCTCTCACGTGAAATTCCGGGCACTGGAGATTGTAACTTTTTTCATAGTAATAATAATAATAATAATAATAATAATAATAATAATAATAATAATAATAATTATTTATTTACAAGAAGGAACAATGGGTTGGCGAGAGCACATTTGAGTGATATTTTTACATTCTTGCAAAGTCACTAACACGCATAGCGTTTTGGGCAGGTCCCTAATCTAACATATCAGATAAGGTGAAAAAGTACATTGTAGCAAGGTTTTATATAAACAATAAAAATTGAGAGAGGTGATTATACTGGTAGAGGTGAAATAATTAATTAGTCTTAATTACTAATATTGGGGAAGTGGGTAGTACAAGAACAGTGTGAGTTTAAAGCACAAGGTAGGAAACTACGAGCATGTAATTAGGTGCTTTTTGGTTTTACTTTTGAACAAGGTATAGGTTGGAACATTTTTTAATTCATCAGGGAGTGAGTTCCAAAGACTGGGCCCTTTTATTTGCATGGAGTGTTTTGCAGATTTGCCTGACTCTGGGGATATCAGAGATATATTTATTTCTGGTGATAACCGTGCATTTTACTCCTTTTTTGCCCATATTTGCATACTCCTTCTGCATAGCATTTGAAATTATTTATATTTTTTAATTTTTTCCGGTTATTTATACCTGTGCTTGTCTTGGCCACCTCTTTATTAGAACCCATCTTGTCCTAATTCCTTCGTTTATGCATTCTTTCCCACTGTTGCTCTCTTTGTTAATATTTTCTGGCTCTGCAATATTGCTGCTGTTATGTACCACGATTCACTCTGCCTCCACACTACTGTTGTGGCTCTTTAAATTGCCAGTTCCTGAGTTTTGGTCATTATCCAGTGTTGTTTTTCCTCACAACACTCATGTATCGCTGCTAGCTTTTCTGTGAATGTTAATCTGTGAGTCTCAGGTATGACATTCATCAGTTTGGTTATGTTTTCCAATATTAACCTGACATTGTTGCAAATCCAGTATATTTCTTGTCTGTTTGTGCATGGTGTGGATAATTGTGCACAGCTCACGGCTATTGCTTCTCAATGACATAAAATGTGGGGAGGGCTGTGGATAAGGCAGTGTCCATTGTCAAGGAATTGGCGAAGCGCAGCGCATTTAAGTGCCTGGGATCATATGGGAAAAATTGCTGCATCTTCTCTGTATTCCTCTCTTGTTGGTGTTAATTGTTTCTTTGGCAATGAAATACATTCTTGAAGGACATCATGCTTTGTCACATTAGAACATAAGGATCATATTATGCTTTCACATGTATTATTCATTTCTTCTCACCTTTTGAAGTTAGAGGATTAATTAATTAGCCCCCTTGCCTTTCCTTATTCTAATCGTCGAAGCTTCATTTATCTCTGAAATTATATCTCCAATACTCTGTATGTTCAATCATATCATCATTATCTCAATAATAGTATTCCTTGGGCCATAAGAATAATCTTGGGATTATTCTCATGACTTCATTTTGTACCTTCTCCAACTTGTTTAGTCTGCCTTTACAAGACATGACATGGGCAGCATAATCAATAAGAGATCTCACAGTGTGCCATGTGATTACCATTGGAATGTGAAATGTAGAATATGATTAATAATTGTGGACTGTATGGGTTTGTGAGCCCCTTGAGGGACCTTATATAGACGAGGGTAGAAATGGCTTAAACTAATCTATCCTTTTGAGATGTACTTCCTTCTCTCTATAAACTTACTTGAACTTGATCCACATCAGAAAATGAAGAAACGACAACGTTTCGGTCCGTCGTCGTTTCTTCCTTTTCGATGTGTGGTTTGGTCATCATTGGCCTCATGTTATAACCTCTCCCACAACCTGACCTCACATCAAAACACAACAGTAGCTGGACAATATCCAATAGTGTTGTAATTACAACCAACAGAACCCCTGGACCCGACTAGACGGGACAGGTCCTTCACAGCACCGGCCGCCCAGGACGCCTCCATCTCCAGCGACACCTCCCGGATGGTCCGCTGGCTGCAGGGGCTGATGGGAGACCAATCTGAATCCCTGGACGACCCTGGTGACGACCCCCTCCCTATCGCCCCTCGCCACACTCTGGCCACCACCACTCGCCACAGCCTGCCTAGCAGCCCTCGCCACATCCTGCCTAGCAGCCCTCGCCACAGCCTGCCTAGCAGCCCTCGCCACATCCTGCCTAGCAGCCCTCGCCACAGCCTGCCTCCAAGAGATCAGACGGGAAGGTTCCCACCATGGATGTAGGCCTCGGTAAGAGGTCGTCTTCTTACACCAATTATTTTAGCTTAGGTCAGTGAGAGGCAGTGTCTTAGCGGCACCTTTTATTTTAGTCACTGTTTGTGTTACACTGGTCACTGTTAGTGTTACACTGCTCACTGTTTGTGTTACACTGGTCACTGTTAGTTCAAATTCAAATTTAAATTGAAATTTTTATTCAGGTAAAAGTACATACATTGAAGATGAGTTACAAACATAGTGTTGGATATATGGATAGAGCTAGTACATGCAATACCTAAACCGAGAAGGGAAAAAAACCTTAGACTAAAACTTAATAGTAATTGAGATTAAAGTACAAATTGTGTTGAAAAAAGGAGTTAAAAAAGGGGGAACATGGCAGAAATCAGCAATTATACAAGTTGGTCGACAAAGAGCATCGTTATAATATCAAGACATGGGTTGACATTTAGCGGGTAAGGTAGGTTACATGGAGTTTATTAGGTAGTACTTAGTTTATATCTTAAACTAGTTGAAAGAAGTACAGCCTTTGACATGATTGGGAAGGTCATTCCACATTCTGGGTCCCTTGATTTGTAGAGCATTTCTAGTATGGTTAAGTCGCATTCTTGGAATATCAAATAGGTATTTGTTTCTGGTGTGGTGCTCATGGGTTCTGTTACAACCTTCTAGGAAGCTTTTAAGGTCAGGATTGACATTACAGTTTAGAGTTTTAAATATATAGAGTACACATGAGAGGATATATCCTCGCGCAGGAATATCCCTGCAAAAAAAAAAGTGACTTAATATCTAACATATTTAAAGATTTAAGTAGGGGTACCGAGTGCTGTCTGGGGCCAGAGTTAGATATTGTTCTAATAGCAGCTTTGTGTGTGAGTAATTAGAGGCTTAAATGATTTTGGGTTATCTTGAGGTTATCTTGAGATGATTCGGGGCTTTTAGTGTCCCCGCGGCCCGGTCCTCGACCAGGCCTCTACCCCCAGGAAGCAGCCGTGACAGCTGACTAACACCCAGGTACCTATTTTGCTGCTAGGTAACAGGGGCATAGGGTGAAAGAAACTCTGCCCATTGTTTCTCGCCGGCGCCTGGGATCGAACCCAGGACCACAGGATCACAAGTCCAGCGTGCTGTCCGCTCGGCCGACCGGCTCCCTTGGTTTTTTCCCCTCCCTTAGTAGAACCCCGAGCACAAACACCATAGTTGAGATAAGGATAGATGAGGGAGTAATAGAGCGTCACCAAGGCAGTCACCAAGGTTGTGTCATCAGCAAATAAAATTGGTTTGAGGTGTTGAGAGGCATTTAGAAGGTCATTAATGTAGATGAGAAAGAGGAGAGGGCCAAGTATGCTGCCTTGAAGAACACCAATGTTGATGGGTAGGGTGGGAGAAATGGAATTATTCACAGAAACATACTGGATACATAGATAGTGTTACACTGGTCACTGTTAGTGTTACACTACCAATAATAGTAGTAGCAGTAATATACAACCCTCCACCAAATGACAGAAGACCCAGTCAAGAGTACGAAAACAACAACATGGCAGTTAACACTATAATTGAGAGAGCAGCCTCTGCTGCCTGTAGAAATAGATCCCACCTGCTCATCATGGGAGACTTCAATTACGGAAGGATTGACTGGGAGAACAAGTAACCGCATGGAGGCGAGGATACGTGGAGAGCTAGACTATTGGAGGTGGTGTCAAGAAACTTTTTAACCCAGCATGTCAGAGAACCCACAAGGATGAGAGGAAATGACGAACCAGCGAGACTCGACCTAGTCTTCACTCTGAACTACTCCGACATAAGAGAAATCGGTTTTGAGGACCCAGTAGGAATGAGCGACCACAGTGTCCTGGTGTTTGAGTACCTGATTGAAGAAGGGTTATTGAACTCGAGGAGAGATACAGAAACCAAAAGGTTAGCATACCGAAAGGGAAACTATGAGGAGATAAGAAAATTCCTAACAGATATAGCATGGGAAACAGAGCTCAGGGGAAAGACGGCCCAAGATATGATGGACTACATCACGCAGAAGTGCAAGGACGCAGCAAACAAGTTTGTCCCAGTCCAAAAGGAAAACAGTGAAATAAAGATGAGAAACCCATGGTTTAATCAGAGATGTAGGCTAGCTAAGCAGCAAAGTAAAAGGGCATGGAGAAACTATAGGAATAACAGGACACTGGAGAGCAGAGAAAGATACCAGAATGCCAGGAATGAATATGTCAGGATGAGAAGAGAGGCAGAAAGTCAATACGAAAATGACATCGCAAGCAAGGCAAAGACTCAGCCTAAATTGCTGCATAGCCACATCAGGAGAAAAACAACAGTAAAGGAACAGGTTATGAAATTAAGGATAGAGGCAGAAAGATTCACTACAAACGACAAGGAAGTGTGTGAAGAACTGAATAAGAAATTCCAGGAGGTCTTCACCTTAAAGCAAGGAGAAATTCCAGAGATAAGAGAAGGAATAGCTAACCAGGAACCACTGGAAGAGTTTGAGATTACCAGCGGGGAAGTAAGGAAGTGTTTACTAGAGTTGGATGTGACAAAGGCTATAGGCCCAGATGGAATCTACCCTTGGATACTAAAGGAAGGAGCATAAGAACTGTGCCTACCACTCTCCATAGTGTATAACAAATCACTGGCAACAGGGGAACTGCCAGAAATTTGGAAAGCAGCTAACGTAGTCCCGATATACAAGAAAGGGGATAGACAGGAGGCACTGAACTACAGGCCAGTGTCCCTAACCTGCATACGATGCAAGCTGATGGAGAAGATATGCGAAGAAAGCTAGTGGAGCATCTGGAGCGAAAGAACTTTGTAACACAGCATCAACATGGGTTCAAGGATGGCAGGTCCTACCTCACAGGGTTACTTGAATTATACGACCAGGCAACAAATATAAGGCAAGAAAGAAAAGGTTGGGCAGACTGCATATTTTTGGATAGTCAGAAAGCCTTTGACACGGTACCACACAAGAGGCTAGTGAAAAAGCTGGAGATGCAGGCTGGAGTGAAAGGGAAGGTACTCCATTGGATAAAGGAGTACCTAAGCAACAGGAGGCAACGAGTCAGTGTGAGGGGTGAGGTCTCAGATTGGCGAGATGTTACGAGTGGAGTCCCGCAGGGGTCAGTCCTTGGACCTATACTGTTTCTGATATATGTAAATGATCTCCCAGAGGGTATAGAATCGTTTCTGTCAATGTTTTCCGATGATGCAAAAATTATGAGGAGGATTGAAACAGAGGATGATAGTAGGAGGCTACAAGATGACCTAGACAGACTGAGTGAATGGTCCAACAAATGGCTGTTGAAGTTCAACCCGAGTAAATGCAAAGTAATAAAACTAGGCAGTGGAAACAGGAGGCCAGACACAGGATACAGAATAGGAGATGAAGTACTTAATGAAACGGATAGAGAGAAAGATCTAGGAGTTGATATCACACCAAACCTGTCTCCTGAAGCCCACATAAAAAGAACAACGTCTGCGGCATATGCGAGGCTGGCTAACATCTGAACAGCGTTTAGAAATCTGTGTAAGGAATCATTCAGAATCTTGTACACCACATATGTAAGACCAATCCTGGAGTATGCGGCCCCAGCATGGAGCCCGTACCTTGCCAAGCACAAGACGAAGCTGGAAAAAGTCCAAAGGTATGCCACTAGACCAGTCCCAGAACTAAGAGGCATGAGTTACGAGGAAAGGCTGCGGGAAATGCACCTTTCGACACTGGAAGACAGAAGAGTAAGGGGAGACATGATCACGACCTACAAAATCCTCAGGGGAATCGATCGGGTAAACAAGGATAAACTATTCAACACTGGTGGGACGCGAACAAGGGAACACAGGTGGAAACTGAGTACCCACATGAGCCACAGAAACGTTAGAAGGAACTTTTTCAGTGTCATATGGAATGCATTAGGCAGTGATGTGGTGGAGGCTGACTCCATACACAGTTTCATATGTAGATATGATAGAGCCCAGTAGGCTCAGGAATCTGTACACCAGTTGATTGACAGTTGAGAGGCGGGACCAAAGAGCCAAAGCTCAACCCCCGCAAGCACAATTATGTGAGTACAAATAGGTGGGTACTAACACTCACTTTGAGTATTTGAACAGTAAAGTTGATCAACCCGCCATAAATAATGAACAACGGAACTATTCACTCTACCCACCATGAGAGTGAGAACAAGACCTCACTCTTCCCACCATGAGAGTGAGAACAAGACCTCACTCTACCCACCATGAGAGTGAGAACAAGACCTCACTCTTCCCACCATGAGAGTGAGAACAAGACCTCACTCTACCCACCATGAGAGTGAGAACAAGACCTCACTCTTCCCACCATGAGAGTGAGAACAAGACCTCACTCTTCCCACCATGAGAGTGAGAACAAGACCTCACTCTACCCACCATGAGAGTGAGAACAAGACCTCACTCTTCCACCATGAGAGTGAGAACAAGACCTCACTCTACCCACCATGAGAGTGAGAACAAGACCTCACTCTACCCACCATGAGAGTGAGAACAAGACCTCACTCTACCCACCATGAGAGTGAGAACAAGACCTCACTCTACCCACCATGAGAGTGAGAACAAGACCTCACTCTACCCACCATGAGAGTGAGAACAAGACCTCACTCTACCCACCATGAGAGTGAGAACAAGACCTCACTCTACCCACCATGAGAGTGAGAACAAGACCTCACTCTACCCACCATGAGAGTGAGAACAAGACCTCACTCTACCCACCATGAGAGTGAGAACAAGACCTCACTCTACCACCATGAGAGTGAGAACAAGACCTCACTCTACCCACCATGAGAGTGAGAACAAGACCTCACTCTACCCACCATGAGAGTGAGAACAAGACCTCACTCTACCCACCATGAGAGTGAGAACAAGACCTCACTCTACCCACCATGAGAGTGAGAACAAGACCTCACTCTACCCACCATGAGAGTGAGAACAAGACCTCACTCTACCCACCATGAGAGTGAGAACAAGACCTCACTCTACCCACCATGAGAGTGAGAACAAGACCTCACTCTTCCCACCATGAGAGTGAGAACAAGACCTCACTCTTCCCACCATGAGAGTGAGAACAAGACCTCACTCTTCCCACCATGAGAGTGAGAACAAGACCTCACTCTTCCCACCATGAGAGTGAGAACAAGACCTCACTCTTCCCACCATGAGAGTGAGAACAAGACCTCACTCTTCCCACCATGAGAGTGAGAACAAGACCTCACTCTTCCCACCATGAGAGTGAGAACAAGACCTCACTCTACCCACCATGAGAGTGAGAACAAGACCTCACTCTACCCACCATGAGAGTGAGAACAAGACCTCACTCTCCCACCATGAGAGTGAGAACAAGACCTCACTCTTCCCACCATGAGAGTGAGAACAAGACCTCACTCTTCCACCATGAGAGTGAGAACAAGACCTCACTCTTCCCACCATGAAGTGAGAACAAGACCTCACTTACCCACCATGAGAGTGAGAACAAACCTCACTCTCCCACCATGAGAGTGAGAACAAGACCTCACTCTTCCCACCATGAGAGTGAGAACAAGACCTCACTCTTCCCACCATGAGAGTGAGAACAAGACCTCACTCTTCCCACCATGAGAGTGAGAACAAGACCTCACTCTACCCACCATGAGAGTGAGAACAAGACCTCACTCTACCCACCATGAGAGTGAGAACAAGACCTCACTNATGGGACAAGAGATCTGGGAAAGGAGAGTTGACTACAGGAAAGGGGACTATAGGAGGATAAGGGACTATCTGGGAGAAGTGCAGTGGGAGGAAGAAATTAGAGGAAAAACAGTCCAAGATATGATGGACCTAGTCATACAGAAAGCCAAGAGGCCGAAGAGAGATTTATACCAACAGTAAAGGGAAAAAATAAGAAGGAATATAATAAACCATGGTTTAATAGACAGTGTCAGGAAGCAAAAATGGCCAGCAGGCGGGAGTGGAGGAAATACAGAAGACAAAGGACAGAGGACAACAGGATCAGATGCAACAGAGCTAGGAACGATTACATTAACATCAGACGGACATCGGAAAGGGACTATGAGAACGATATTGCAATCAAAGCAAAAAAACAACCTAAGCTACTACACAGTCATATAAGAAGAAAAATGTCGGTGAACGACCAAGTGACAAGACTAAGGAAGGCAGAGGGGACATATACTGAAAGTGACAAGGAAATCTGTGAGGCACTGAATGCCAGTTTCCATGGAGTGTTCACTACCGAGCCCGAGCAGCTCCCATTGTTGGAAGGGGTTACCCTAGATGAAAGACTATCAGATATAGAGGTGACAGTAGAGGAGGTAATGAAACAGTTGACAACTCTAGATGCATCTAAAGCAGTAGGACCAGACAAAGTATCACCGTGGATACTAAAAGAAGCAGCGCAGGCCCTCAGCGTGCTCTGGCAATGATCTTTAATGAGTCACTTATGTCGGGAGAATTGCCCAGTTGCTGGAAGAAGGCAAATGTCGTGCCGATCTTCAAGAAAGGCGATAGGGAGGAGGCACTTAACTATAGACCACTTAACTATAGACCTGTATCACTGACAAGCATCCCCTGTAAAATACTGGAAAGAATAATTAGGCTACGACTGGTTGCACACCTGGAGAACATTAGGTTTGTGAACAAGCATCAACATGGGTTCTGGACAGGGAAATCGTGCCTAACAAACCTTCTGGAATTCTATGATAAAATAACGAGGATAAGACAGGACAGAGATGGTTGGGCAGACTGCATATTTCTGGACTGCCAAAAAGCCTTTGATACAGTACCGCACATGAGACTGCTATTCAAACTCGAGAGGCAGGCGGGGGTAGGGGGAAAGGTCCTAGCATGGATAAGGAACTACCTAACAGGAAGGAGCCAAAGAGTTACGGTAAGGGGCGAGAAGTCGGACTGGCGAACAGTAACAAGTGGAGTACCACAAGGATCGGTGCTGGGACCAATTCTATTTCTTGTATATGTTAACGACATGTTTACGGGTGTAGAGTCCTACATGTCGATGTTTGCGGATGACGCAAAGTTGATGAGAAGAGTTGTGACAGATGAGGATTGCAGGATCCTCCAAGAGGACCTGAACAGGTTGCAGAGATGGTCAGAGAAATGGCTACTGGAATTCAACACGAGCAAATGTAAAGTTATGGAAATGGGACTAGGAGATAGGAGACCAAAGGGACAGTACACAATGAAGGGGAACAGCCTACCTGTGACGACGCGCGAAAGAGACCTGGGTGTGGACGTAACACCTAATCTATCTCCTGAGGCACATATAAATAGGATAACGACAGCAGCGTACTCTACACTGGCAAAAGTTAGAACATCATTCAGAAACCTAAGTAAGGAGGCATTTAGGGCTCTTTACACTGCCTACGTGAGGCCAGTCTTAGAGTATGCCGCCTCATCATGGAGTCCCCATCTAAAGAAACACATAATGAAACTGGAAAAGGTTCAGAGGTTTGCAACGAGACTCGTCCCAGAGCTACGAGGGATGGGGTATGAGGAGCGCCTGGGGGAACTATGCCTTACGACACTAGAAAGAAGAAGGGAGAGGGGGGACATGATAGGAACGTATAAAATACTCAGAGGGATTGACAGAGTGGACATAGACGAAATGTTCACACGGAATAGTAACAGAACGAGGGGACATGGATGGAAGTTAGAAACTCAGATGAGTCACAGAGATGTTAGGAAGTTTTCTTTTAGCGTGAGAGTAGTGGGAAAATGGAATGCACTTAAGGAACAGGTTGTGGAAGCCAATACTATTCATAATTTTAAAACCAGGTATGATAGGGAAATGGGATAGGAGTCATTGCTGTAAACAACTGATGCTCGAAAGGCGGGATCCAAGAGTCAATGCTCGATCCTGCAGACACATATAGGTGAGTACATATAGGTGAGTACACACACACACGTTACGAGGGATGAGATATGAAGAGCGTCTAAAGGAACTGAACCTTACTACACTAGAGAAAAGAAGGGAGAGATGAGATATGATAGGGACATACAAAATATTCAGGGTGAAAGAAACTTTGCCCATTTGTTTCTGCCTGGTGCGGGAATCGAACACGCGCCACAGAATTACTAGTCCTGCACGCTATCTACCAGGCCCCCACAAGTGTGTGTGTGTACTCGCCTATTTGTGTCTGCAGGATCGAGCATTGACTCTTGGATCCCGCCTTTCGAGCATCGGTTGTTTACAACAATGACTATGGTCCTATTTCCCTATCATACCTAGTTTTAAAATTATGAATAGTATTTGCTTCCACAACCTGTTCCTTAAGTGCATTCCATTTTCCACAACTCTCACGCTAAAAGAAAACTTCCTAACATCCCTGTGACTCATCTGAGTTTCCAGCTTCCACCCATGTCGCCTCGTTCTGTTACTATTCCGTGTGAACATTTCATCTATGTCCACTCTGTCAATCCCCCTGAGTATTTTATACGTTCCTATCATGTCCCCCCTCTCCCTTCTTCTTTCTAGTGTCGTAAGGCACAGTTCCCTCAGGCGCTCCTCATACCCCATCCCTCGTAACTCTGGGACGAGTCTCGTTGCAAACCTCTGAACCTTTTCCAGTTTCCTTATATGCTTCTTCAGATGGGGACTCCATGAAGAAGCGGCATACTCTAAGACTGGCCTCACGTAGGCAGTGTAAAGCGCCCAAAGTGAGTGTGTGTGGAAAAAAGTTATTAGTGACAGTTGATTGACAGTTGAGAGGGGGGCCGAAAGAGCAGAGCTCAAATAGTATCCCGCCAAGCACAACTAGGTGAATACAGGCTTCACTATACACGAAGTTCCCCATACACAAACCTGTTACCATACCATAATAATATATTCTCCAATGAAACATATAATATTTACAGAATAAATTTCACCCCGCAATGTCTTATCCCGTGCGCCGACAGCACTGAGATGTGAACTCCCCCACAATGGACGAGTCCACTCAGGAAGTCTCTGACCGCCGGGGGCTCCGGCTCCCTCCCCCCCCTAAGGGCCACAAAGGCCCTTAGAGGTCTGCTGGCTGAGTGGATAGCACTTGGGACTCGTAATCCTATGGCCCGGGATCGATCCCAGCGATGGCGGAAACAAATAGGCAGAGTTTCTTTCACCCTGTTATCTAGCAGTAAATGGGTACCTGAGAGTTAGGTGTTAAAGGCTGTTTCCTGGGTGTGTGAGATCAAAAAAAGTTGATTGATTGATAGTTGAGAGGCGGGCCGAAAGAGCCAGAGCTCAACCCCTACAAGCACAACTAGGTGAATACAAAGGCATGACCACCCAATAGGCATGAGGCCGTCCCTATATCGCTACCACAATAACAGAGATACGTTACACGTCGTCCTCCACCAACTTCTTCATACGTTGTTCACGGAGTCTCTCGCCAATTCTTCACCATGAGCTACAAGCTTCCTTCGTTAAGAGGCAACGACGTACGTCCATTTCCGTCGACTCTCACAACTCAAGTGAGGTCTTAAGAGTTAAGACCTCCATGTCCACTCATGTCACGTCTCGTGCCGCAGTGTCGACATCTTATCTTACCTCGTTTTCCTTAAGAAAGGAGCCGTCACCGCTGGAAAAGGAAAGTTGTTCAATGTCAACCAATATTTTTTGACTAGTTGTATATGAAAAGGGCTGCAATTGTTCCAAGTTTCAGTAGTGCAGCCTAAATAGAAAGTGAGATTTTTTATTATTTTCAACGAATTTTACACATTTTCAAGTGTATATTTACAACCACACCTTTCAGATATAATAATTCTATGACACTTTTCTGACACATTAGCATATAATAAAGGATCTGTAGAAGGGGATTTTCCAAAACGTCTTTAATTTTCCTAATACAAATAGTCAAAGTTCCCCCCAAAATTATGCAAATATATCATGTGTATTGTAATTTATAAACTCAATAAATGAACTTAGGAAAAAAACCTTCCTTCAGATTTTAGAGACATAAACTTTACATATAAGGTGTAAGTGCACTCCTGGCACTGAACGCACATAGTAGTGACACCCAGAAAATAGTCAGTGATATTCGAATGAATGTTTTAGCTGCTAAAGAAAACAGATTTGAAATTAAATTCCTATGGATACCATCACATGTTGGCATCTCAAGGCATGACACTGTTGATATGCTTGCAAAGACAGCCTGTAGAAAACCAGTGGTAGAAATTGATATGGGTGTTTCATTAGCAGTGACAAACAGAATACTTAAACAAATATCTAATGAAGATCTCACCGACCTAACAAATTCACAAAGACCTGAAACTTATAGCATTAAATATTATGATAGATATCGTGAGGAGACATTCACATATGGGACTAATAGAACAAGAACCCGGCATTGTGATGTTATATTGGCCAGAATACGCCTGGGATATAGACGTATCTGGCAGCTTTCTCAAAACCCAAATGTCGAGTACACTATGTGTCAACTTTGTGAAAGAGAAAACATGCACTCTCTTGAACATTATATTGTAGAATGTCCCATATTGACTGACTTTCGCCCTCCTGGGCTGAGGTATGCTGAACTGTGTAATTACTATATGAGTACTGGAACACTTGATGATATATTGGACTTGTACCCAAGATTAACCATGTAATGTATCAATTATACAATGTATGTATGTGATGTAACTATATAACCTGAGCTTGTAAAAGCACCTTAATCACCTTCAGTGATTAAGTGCTTAATTGGACACTAGTTTCTCTATCAGCTATCTCACCCTGTTAGTGTAAGAGACAAATGTATGTGTATGTATGTGTGTACTCACCTATTTGTGCTTGCGGGGGTTGAGCTTTTATTGTATATATATGTATGTATATATCTATGTATATGTATGTATATATGTATGTGTATAAAGTATATGTGGAATCTGATCAGAATTACATTTCACCTTTGTAAATGCACATTAATGATTCTATGTAAAAGATACATTGAACACTTTATGTAGCATACATAAATCCTTGTATCTATGTATTTACGTATGTAGCTTAGTCTAGCATTTTATAAGCACTACAATCACCTTCTGTGGTTGATTGTTCAATAAATCCCTGAACTATATGTTTGACAAATCTCTCACCCTGTCCATGGAGGACAGAAGAAAATGTATATATGTGGTTAGCATTGTAAATGTGTGGCCACGTCTGTGGTAGAAAATAATAATAATAATAATAATAATAATAATAATAATAATAAAAATAATAATAATAATAATAATAATAATAATAATAATAATATAATAATAAAATCTGACTCCTATGCCTTGTCAGGTGCGCCTTTGTGAGGGTTATGCTGTACTGTGTACTGATAGTGTAAACATTAGGCTACCTGGAGCTTCATAACACCCGTCACCACCACCACTTGTGTTCCCCTCAGGCACCCCCCGTGCTGGTCACTTCAGTGTTTACACCAGGACTCCTCCCTGGAGGTGATCTTGTTAGTCTGTTCCATTATCGGTAATGGCCATTAGCTGGGACCCGCGGGTCATCGCCGGCTGCCCTCCCATTCACTCTTCTCTCCGCTGGATAACGTAAACATCTTCTGAGGGCTCTTCCTTGCCTTCCAGCTCTTCCAGTGCAGCGTCTGCTGTAGCTATTTCTCCGGCTGCTGCTGATGTTGTTTGTCCTTCTACTGCTACTACTGCTGAGGCTGCTGCTGCTGTTGCTCCTTCTAGTACTCACCTAGTTGTACTCACCAAGTTGTGCTTGCGGGGGTTGAGCTCTGGCTCCTTGGTGCCGCCTCTCAACTGTCAATCAACTGGTAATTACCTAAGTGTAGTTACAGGATGAGAGCTACGCTCGTGGTGTCCCGTCTTCCCAGCACTCTTTGTCATATAACGCTTTGAAATTACTGACGGTCTTGGCCTCCACCACCTTCTCCCCTAACTTGTTCCAACCGTCTACCACTCTGTTTGCGAAAGTGAATTTTCTTACATTGGTGTGCAGGTTCCTGAGCCTATTGGGCTCTATCATATCTGCATTTGAAACTGTGTATGGAGTCAGCCTCCATCACATCACTGCCTAATGCATTCCATCCGTTAACTACTCTGACACTGATTTTTTTAAATGTCTCTGTGGCTCACTCGGGCACGAAGTTTCCACCTGTGTCCCCTTGTTCGTGTTCCACCCGTGCTAAATAGTTTGTCTTTGTCCTGCATACTCCAGCATTGGTCTTACATAAGTGGTATACAATTTAAGGTCCTGAACTATTCCTTACACAAGTTTCTAAAGGCAGTTCTTATGTTGACCAATCTAGCATATGCCGCTGATGATATCCTTTTGTTGTGAGCTTCTTTGGACAGATTCGGTGTGGTATCAACCCCCAGATCTTTCTCTCTATGTGATTCTTGCAGGATATCACCTCCCAGATGGCACATTGTGTTCAGCCTCCTGCTCCCTACGCCTAATTTCATTACTGTACACTTTCCTGAGTTTTATTTATTTATTTATTTATTTATTTATATACAAGAAGGTACATTGGGTTAGAGAGAATACATAGCATAGTATTTACATTCTTGTAAAGCCACTAGTACGCGCAGCGTTTCGGGCAGGTCCTTAATCTAACAGATAATTTTAAGTAGGTAAATTCTAGCAACGTTTATAAAGTGATAACAGATACATTGCAAGAAAAAAATGAGATGAGAGAGATTAGTAGGTACATTAAAGAACATTGGCATTTCTGAGTTTTATTTTAGTAGCCATTTTCTAGAACATTCCTCCAGGTCGTCCTGTAGTCTCTGTCTATCAGAGACCAGAGACTACAGGACGACCTGTTTCTACAGCTGAGGCTACTGCTGCTGTTGATATTGTGGGATTACAAGAACATAAGAATGAAGACAACTGCAGAAGGCCTATTTGTGCTTGGGGTTCTACTACCCAAATTCATTTACGTCCTCTAATTACTCAACACAAAGCTGCTATTAGGACAATATCCAACTCTGGCCCAAGACATCACTTGGTACCCTTACTCAAATCTCTGAATATGTTAGATATTAGGTTACTGCACATTCTCTCATGTGTGTTATACATATATAAAACGCTGAACTGTAATGCCAATCCTGACCTCAAAAGCTTCATTGAAGGTTGTAACAGAACCCATGGGCACCACACCAGAAACAAATACAGTTTTGATATTCCAAGAGTACGGCTTAATCATACTAGAAATGCTTTACAAATCAAGGGACCCAGAATGTGGAATGACCTTCCCAATCATGTTAAAGACTGTATCTCTCTCAACCAGTTTAAGATAAAAAAGAAGTACTACCTAATAAATTCCCTGTAACCTACCTTACCCCACTATTGTCAATCCATGTCTTTTTTTTTTAAACAACGCTGTTTGTCGACCTAATTGTATTTGTACTGCTTTTTCTGCCATGTTCCCCCCTTTTTTTATTTTTATTTTTATTTTTATTTTTAATTGTTCTCAACACATTTTATACTTTAATCTCAATTAGTATTAAGTTTTAGTCTTTAATGTTTTTCCTGCCCGAAACGCTTTGCGTAATAGTGGCTTTAGGCATTGTATGTACTAGCTCTATCTATAAATCTATCAATTTTTGTAAAACCTCTTGTATGTATGTACTTTACCTGAATAAACATTTATTTATTATTTATTATTATTTATATCCATCCAAACAACAAATCCGAGGCAGTTCCTATTTATATCCATCCATACTCATTCATATATATGTCTAACCTACGCTTGAAACAAACAAGGGATCCTACTTCTATTATGTTCCGTTTAATTGATTCCACAAATCAGCAACCTTGCTACTATTATGTGTTGGAGTTAATTTATTTTAAGTTACCTTAAATAGTGGACGCTATATTTAATTTTAGTTAATAGGCTGTGTTCTATAGCAATAATTCCAGATAAAACCACAGTTGGTGGGTTGTAGTGTTAGTTTATATTGCAATAGAACAGAAATGAGTATTTTTATTAAATGAATGTTTTTGTTACAAAATACAAATAAAAATATTTATTCAGGTAAAGTACATACATACAAGGTGAAATACAAAAGTTGATGGATTTATAGATAGGGCTAGTACATACAATGCCTAAAGCCACTATTACGCAAAGTGTTTCGGGCAGGAAAAACACTAAGACTAAAACTTAATACTAATGAGATTAAAGTATAAATTGTGTTGAGAAAAAAATAAGAAAAAATGAAAAAATGGGGGGGGGGAGGAACATGGCAGAAAAAAAGCAAAAATACAATTTGGTCAACAAACAACATTGTTTAAAATCGTAGACATGGGTTGACATTTAGGGGTGAGGTAGGTTACATTGAGTGAATTATGTGGTACTTAGTTTTTATCTTAAACTGGTTGGGAGAGGTACAGTCTTTAACATAATTGGGAAGGTCATTCCACATTCGAGGTCCCTTGATTTGTAAAGCATTTCTAGTTTGACTAAGTCGTACTCTTGGAATATCAAATAGGTATTTGTTTCTGGTGTGGTGCTCATGGGATCTGTTACAACCTTCTAGGAAGCTTTTAAGGTCAGGACTGACATTACAGTTCAGCGTTTTATATATATAAAATACACATGAGAGAATGTGCAGTGACTTAATATCTAACATATTCAGAGATTTGAGTAGGGGTACCGAATGATGTCCGATGTCTGTTAATTTAATTGATCAAATGTTTACGTTTGAGTTTTAGTTAAATCTTACAATAATGATTGAACTAGTTATAAATTTAATCAATCTTACAACAACATATTCCCCCCACTGTGGAGTTATGCAAATTAATTATGGAAATGAATCTCTACTCCTTTTACCAGTAAGCCCGACAGACATTATATAAATAATTCAATCACTTAAAACCAAAGCTGGGAGCATTAATGACCGTCTATGATATATGAGAGTGCTGCCCCTGCACCACCCATAGCTCTGCTATTCAACAAATCTCTAGACTGTCATACCTTCCCTGATATCCTTAAAAAGGCACGAGTGACGCCAGTTCATAAAGGAGGTGAGACGGCTGACATAACAATTACAGACCAATAACAAATATATCTATACTTTCAAAAATATTTGAACAAATTATTTACAAACAGCTCTATTCCTACTTTGTAAAATTCAACATATCAAAACTCAACTCAAGTCCCTGCCAGTTTGGCTTCCGTTCCCAAAAGAGTACCACTGATGCCATTATTAGTCTGCTTAATATACTCTACACAGCCCTTGGCAAAATCGAGTTCCCAATTGGCCTCTTCATTGACCTGAGAAAGGCCTTTGATACTGTAAATCATAACTACCTCTTACTTAAACTACACTACTATGGTAACCGAGGCCTTGCTTTGGACTATGTTCGTTCCTATCCCAATGAGACACCAATATGTAACCATCAATAGCAAAGCCTTCACCACTCTACCATTGACAATAGGACCTCTCCTATTTCATATATACATCAATGACTTGCCAAATGTTTCTAACATTCTTAAACCTATACTATTTGCTGACGATACTACCTACATCTATTCTGTCCCTAACCCACACAGTCAGTGTGTGGGTTATTCATATTGTCAATGAATTAAAAAAAAAGTCCACTCGTGGATGTCGACCAACAAACTCACACTAAACATAGACAAGACTTACATTTTATTTGGTAGAATCATCAAATCAGATTCAATTTCAGATTGACAATGATTACATTACCAATAAATTTGAAGTGCATTTCCTTGGCCTATACATAGGCAAGAGATTGAACTTCAGCACCCACATACAACACATTGGTAAAAAAAGTCTCAAAAATGGTCGGTATATTTTCTAATATCAGATATTATGTCCCCCCACTCTCATGCCCCCATTATGTGCTCTCCTCTCATTTTATTATGCATTAATCTATCCCTATCTTACATATGGTATCTGTGCATAAGGTTCAACGACTGCAAATTACCTCAAGCCTATCATCACTCAACAAAAATAATTCTATCAAAACAATAACAAACTGTTTTCAGACAACACACAGCCCCTCTGTTTATATCCCTTCGCATGCTAAACATACACTCACTCCAAACATTCTCATGTGCTATGTACATGTACAAAACCTTGTTCCTAAATACTAATCTTGATCTGAAACTTTTCTTTGATAGGTGTAATATAGATCGTTTGATCGTTTTGTAGTGTAGCAGCTGCAGAGGAGGCGAACAATTGAAATTGAAATAAGTTTATTGAGGTAAAATACACACAAAGGGATGAGGTAGCTCAAGCTATTCTCACCCCGTTCATGGAGATGAACAGGATCGCCGAGTCCGTGGGCGCACTTTTAAGTACCCCGCTCGGTGCGCGCACAACTTAGGCGGTTAGACTCAACTCTTAGTAATACGTTTTCTTCCCACAGAAAACTCACCGCTTTGTGAAAGCAGTGTTTATATCTCTTTAATATCCCCAGTCAGGCTAAATATGTTCAAACACTCCATGCAAATAAAAGGGCCCAGTCTTTGGAACTCACTCCCTGATGAATTAAAAAATGTTCCAACCTATACCTTATTTTATTTATTTATATACAAGAAGGTACATTGGGTTTGTGAGAATACATTGAATAGGACAATATTTCCAATCTTGTAAAGCCACTAGTACGCGCAGCGTTTCGGGCAGGTCCTTAATCTAACAGATAATTTTAAGTAGGTAATTTCTATCATAATTGATAAATGATAACAAATACATTACAAGCGAAAAATGAGATGAGAGAGCTTAGTAAGTATATTAAAGCACATTGTTATATTAAAGCTCTAATTGATTACATTGAACAGCTTGATTGGTAATTTAACAAGATTAATAGACACCATACAGCAGATTGCAGCACATATAAGACAGCAATGAACACAATGGTAAAGATGTTCAAATTGGGTACATAAAGATTGGGAGATTGGGTAGCAATAGATACAGATAAACAAGAATAATAAACACCACACAGCAGATTAGCAGCACATATAAGAAGACAGCAATGATCACAATGGTAAAGATGTTCAAACGTAAAATGTTCAAATGTACCTTGTTCAAAAGTAAAACGAAAAAATACCTAATTACTTCCTCATAGTTTCGTATCTTGTGCTTCAAATTCACACTGTTCTTGTACTACCTACTTCCTCAATATTAGTACTTAAGACTAATTAAGCACTTCATCTCTACCAGTGTAATCAGCTCTGACGTTGTTGTTGTTTTACATTCAGCTACTGGGAACAAAACGCTCCAAGTAGCACGGGCTATGGCGAGCCCGTTGTGGACTTACCTGGCACAGGAGCGGGGTTGTAACTTGTTGTTGGTGTTGTTAAACTGTAACTTGCAGCTCTGTCAATTTATATTGTTTATATAAAGCCTTGCTACAATGTACTTTTTCACCTTACCTTCTTTGTTAGATTAAGGACCTGCCCGAAACGCTATGTGTGTTAGTGGCATTGCAAAAAAGTAAAAAATCACTAATGTAATCTCACCAACCCCTTGTACCTTTTTGTGAATAAAATATTATTATTATTATTAAATAAGCAAACAAAGCTAGGAAACAGTCTATTGGAGGTAAGATAAGGTAATTTAATAACTTTCATCACATAAGATCACAAGAGTGTTAAGGTGTCCCAACACACAAGAGGACACACGACTTATATGGTCGGTGTCCACACACAGGTGATGACATATGACAGCTATAATGTAGATGTCCCAACAATCCTTACAGGAAATGGCAGTTTTTATCTGTGTTCCATCATACGTCAGAGGACACATGACAGTTATAATATCGGTGTCCCAACAGACTTCAAAAGACACGGGACAATTCAAATGTGTTTCCAAAGACACAGTACAGGACATTGCTATAGTGTTGATGTCCCAACACGTGAGAGGTCACGGGATAACTATAATGTCCGTGCCCTTATAATGGTGCCCAAATGGAAAGAAAGTTGGCTTTATATTCTTCTATTTTCTATATTTTATTCACAGTCTAAATTTGTATTTATTTATTTTGTAACGTACGTTTATGTTACGTTGTTGGGTTGATTAAATACACAGTGTTTAATGTTTCATATATATTTTAGTTATATATATATAACATATATATATAACTATATATATTTTCTATATATGTGAAAATATATATTTTCATATATATTTTAGTAGTCCTGGATACAGCAGTGTCGTAGACGTTGAGACGAAGCCTGGAGCAGAGCAGAGAGCTGAGTGAGGCCGGAGTCGCGGAGCTCTATGTGGGAGAGCGTACTGAGCGTTGGTACAGTATCTCGCAAGTGTCTGCTCTAGACCACACTTGAAAGTAGACTCGTTACTATTTGCTGTTGTTATAGATTCAGCTACTCGGAACAAGTTCCAAGTAGCACGGGCTATGGTGAGCCCGTAACTTACCTGGCACAGGAGCTGGGCAAGAAGCACGGGCTATGGTTAGCCTCGTGGACAGATGTCTCGTACTATTTGCTATTTCTGCCGCTTATATGCTTGGGCAACACCTCACCGGGTTGCTCGGGGCAACACCTCACCTCATTCATCTCCAAAGGTTGACAGGAATATTAACAATGCATTTGGAGCGAGTATATTATTGAGATAATCTACTCGCTACAATTTATTTATACAAGAGTTCTTACATTCATGTACAGCCACTAACTAGCGCGCATAGCGTTTCGAGCATACGCCTCAGAAGTTGACAAGTAAATAATGTTTTTGCATCGTCCAGATGGACATTGCTGGAGACTGAAGATTTAATTAAAGCTGTGACGTAGGTTGTTTACCAGTGTCCAGACCCGCCCATCAGACTAAATCAGCCAATCATTGCACGCCTTCCTGATGACGTCATCTCACCTGCCCAGAAGGGATTAAGATGATATTGTCAGTATTGTAATATTCTTTAAGATTTGTCAACTGTGAACGATCGATGGATAGTGTCACTGTTAACTCTATTTCCTTATTTGTAAATATATGTAAATATATTTGTATATTTGCAGACACTCACAGAACAGGTACCGTGAGACGTGAGTGGGCAGGAGGGAAGGTGGAGCGAGACGCCATGTACATAAGAGAGAGAGTATCTGAGGGAGCCTCACTAAGGCTCGAGCTGCTAAGCGCCACCAGTATCTGTTCCAGGCCTGCCACACCTCTTCCACGCCTGCAACACCTCTCCCACGCCCACATCATCTATCCCACGCCCACAACTCTATCCCACGCACACAATACCAGTCCGACGAACCCGTGAAGCGGCCTACGCCCATCACCTGCTTGTGGGAATCCAGCATTACTTGAGAGAAGCCGGGCGTGAGGGGAGCAGTGCTGGTGTGGCATGGTGGTGAAGGTGTTGGTGTTGCTGCCTCTCATCAGTTATGGTGCCTCCCTCGTCCTGCCCCTCCTCCCAGGTACGTTGTGGAGCCGCCATGCCTGCCTGGGTGTGCAGCTCTGGTCCTCCAGAACACTGGTGAGTGCACATATGTGTAGGGATGGAAGCCTCGCAACTGCGGCCGGGGCGCACTTGCACCTCCTTCTTCACATTACGTCACGACGCACGACGCACCGCACCAAAGCATGAGCATTAAGAACTACGTTTACAGCCATAGTGATCTACGCACTTGGGTCACAGCCAAAAGGTCCCGGGGTCCATTACAGCGATAGTTCAGAAGCGTTTGTAAGCGATTCCTTCCATCTGATGCCTCTGCTAACCTAGCTGTAAATAAGTACACTGTTATGTACATATTTACTGCTAGGTGAACAGGGGTAAATAACCTCACAAATTTTAGACGAAGCCAGTCACAGTGAATATACCATACCTCCATCGGCTCAGGAGTGGTACACTGTCTCGCTCACCCATGAGCGAAGACAGTGAAGGGTGTCTACACAACTACACAAAGACAGTCTACACAAAAGAGAAGGAGTACAAAAAGAATGATAAGAATGCGTGCGATGAACTCGATAAAAACTTCCAGGAAGTTGATAAGATGAAAGTAGGTCTAAGATTTTTATTAAATCAGGCACTACCAGAAGAAGGCTGGTCGAGATGGAAGTGACACCACAGGCAGTATGGTAACAACTGTAGGGGCCGGTTGTGGCTAATGTAGCACCTTCACAAAAAAGTAGAAAGACAGAAGCCACTGAACTCCAGCCCGCATCATTAGCAAGTATTCCCTGTAAGATAACTTACTAGAAGTTATCTAGGTAAGAAGGTAAGACTTACTAGAAGGAGACCAGAAGAACACTTAGAACTTATTAATTTTGTTTCCAAGCATCAACATGGATTCAGCAATGGAAGACACTCTTGACCAACTTATTAGAGTTGTATGACAAGATGGATAGACATACAACTTTAAAAAATAGAGTTGTATGTCCATGCAGCTCTCTCTCTTACTCTTCCCATCAAATAGGGGAGAGCTGCATGGACTGCATTTTTATTGACTGCCAGTAAGCTTTTGACACTGTTACCCACATGCGATTCCTATGCAAACTAGAATATAGTATGTTTTTGTTCAGGGATATTTCTGTCCGGCCCTAAACCTCTGGCTGGACTACTAAGAACAAGTTGGTATATCAGGGAGAGTACTAAAGTGGGTGAAAGAGAGGCTTTCAGGAACACGGCAGTCATGTTAAACAATTTAACATAGGAAGTAAGCTCATTCTTATCAACGTTTGCTAGCGATGCTCAGCTCATGAAACTAAATCAGAACTGAGGAGGACTGCAGTACATTATAAGACAAACTGGACAGTCTCCAAAAATGATCTGAGAAACGGATACTAGACTTTGTCTCTGAAAAGTGAAAGATATGAGGATAGGGGTTGAAACAGGGAAGCCTCAACTACAGTACAGGATGAAAGTAATGCAACTTCCCACTTCTAAAAAAGACTAAGGAGTGGGCATAACTCGATATCATACATGAAAGCCACACGGCAGCACAATAACTACTGGCATACAATCCGTTATCTTTCAGAAACTTGGAAAAAGAACTCGTCCGAGCGCTAGCATTTCTAACCCCATGTTAGAAATACCACCAAAGATCAACATTAATCTACATTAATTAATTTAAACATTTAACAGTTTTTAAATAAATTTAAAGTAAAAGTTCAAGGTGTAACAAGAGATGGCTGCATCTTTATCTTCTGCAATGTATATTTATCCTAAGAAACATAATAATTATATATATATATATATATATATATATATATATATATATATATATATATATATATATATATATATATATATATATATATATATATTAATTACATGCAGATATTTACATGGTTTTCTATTGGTTCAAATGGCATTCATAATAAATTATTAGCCTAGCTTAACTTATGAAGAATAATGATTGTTGTAACTATTATTTAATGGTAAATATTTTCTTGAGATTCTTTAAATATAAATCTAGTAATATTGCAGCCCATCCTCCTGTTAAGGTAGTACTTATAATAACGATGAGGACCATCGTACATATATTGACATACGAGGCATTTAGCAAGTAGAAATCGGTACTATTGAATTTGGAAAAACCGGAAAAGGTCTTGTACTGATGTTACAAAGAAAACTTAACCTAACCTAACCTTTCTAGGCCTAATACACGCTGAGGCATAATATAGTACATATATGTGTGCCATACTATACATATATGTGTGCCATACTATACATATACGTGTGCCATACTATACATATATGTGTGCCATACTATACATATATGTGTGCCATACTATACATATATGTGTGCCATACTATACATATATGTGTGCCATACTATACATATATGTGTGCCATACTATACATATATGTGTGCCATACTATACATGTGTGCCATACTATACATATATGTGTGCCATACTATACATATGTGTGTGCCATACTATACATATATGTGTGCCATACTATACATATGTGTGCCATACTATACATATGTGTGTCATACTATACATATGTGTGCCATACTATACACATGTGTGCCATACTATACACATGTGTGCCATACTATACATATGTGTGCCATACTATACATATATGTGTGCCATACTATACACATGTGTGCTATACTATACATATATGTGTGCCATACTATACATATATGTGTGCCATACTATACATATATGTGTGCCATACTATACATATGTGTGCCATACTATACATATGTGTGTCATACTATACATATGTGTGCCATACTATACATGTGTGTGCCATACTATACATATGTTTGCCATACTATACACATGTGTGCCATACTATACACATGTGTGCCATACTATACATATGTGTGCCATACTATACATATGTGTGCCATACTATACACATGTGTGCCATACTATACACATGTGTGCCATACTATACATATGTGTGCCATACTATACACATGTGTGCCATACTATACACATGTGTGCCATACTATACATATGTGTGCCATACTATACACATGTGTGCCATACTATACACATGTGTGCCATACTATACACATGTGTGCCATACTATACATATGTGTGCCATACTATACACATGTGTGCCATACTATACACATGTGTGCCATACTATACACATGTGTGCCATACTATACATATGTGTGCCATACTATACACATGTGCCATACTAGGACTACGAATATTTAAGTTTGGTTTTAGCTTTATTTTTTCAGACTAAAAAGTGAATAGTACCAAATTCTACTATCTAATTGTCCACTACATGTAGGTATGGTCCACATAGTTACAAAACGTACTATCTTAACAGGAGGATGGGTTGTAATATTCATATTTGTCTTAAGATACTAACCACATTGTTTGGGCGTTGCCCCATACCTTAACCATCTCTATATTGTTTGTAGATATTTTTTTAGATTAAGTAGCATCCTCTAGAAAGGTAAGGATCCTTATTTGATGAGAGAGAAACTACTGCATTACAAACTGTTAGTCAGAGACGGAGACGATGATCTTGGCTTTGGTTGTGGTGCGGTTGTTATGGGCCCTTCACACAACACTGTGTTTACCTTTAGTCCATATTTTACAGGTCTGTGCTTTATATAACATCAACTCCCAACTAAAATACCCCGACCTCACATTATACAACTTCCCCATCCTCACCCAACACAACCTGGACCTCACATTATAACAACTTCCCCATCCTCACCCAACACAACCTGGACCTCACATTATAAAACTTCCCCATCCTCACCCAACACAACCTGGACCTCATATTTTAACAATCCCACACAACTCAGACCTCATATTCAGACGATGAGTCACAATAACGTGGCTGAAGCTAAGATAACCAACCACACACATCAGCCTACTACTTCCCGTAATCCTGCTAATACAGCTTGGAGTTCAGCCTACGTTGAAGAGACATTGTCAGTTACAGTCCTAGCCCAGCCGTGTGGAGGAAGTGCACCGTGGTGTATTGGAGTGCAACCCGTCCTAAGACCAAGTCCATCATTCCATTCAGCAGTCGACCCCCAAAGACGCATTCGTCAATTTAACATTCTGTTCATTGAACACAACTTGCTGTGGGGTCCCTGGATTAAACGTACTCATAATCCATCCTATCATTTTCCTGACTACCGCTATATTTTGCTCGGTTATGTTCACTAAATGTCAGATGGTCAGACATCATAATTCGGGTCTTTTACCTGTTGCTTTCCTTCTATGAGTAAGTTTGATTGCGTCCTGTACCGTGTTTCGTTTAAGTTCCTCGTTTCCACCATACTTAGCTGGAACTTATCACCGTAAACATCATGTTATATTCAGTTTCCCAGAGGTTAAATTATTGATGGCTACATATTGGATGTAGCCTGTCTGTCACTAAGATGGATCGAATATAGATCAGGGCAAGGCTTCGGATTTCATAATGGTGGAGTTAAGTAAGAGGTAGTTATGGTAACAGTATCAAAGGCCTTTCTCAGGTCAATGAAGATCCAGTCGGAAACTCATTTTTTCAAAGGCTGAGTAGGTNGGGCTAAGCATAGAATTGAGAAGGTTTTCAGGCTAGGCGGGACAACAAAGACCGGACGTGTGTTAAAGATAGTGTTGCAAACGAGAACACAAAGGAGGGATCTCACAAGAAAAGTCTCCTGCAACATGTGGGAGAATTAAAAAAAGTATTCCTCCAGAGGGACATGATGAGGGAGAGAGAGCCATAGCGGCAGAAGCAAGGAAGAAGCGCAGGGCGAGAGGGGAAAACCAGGAACTCAAGCTCCAAACAAACATCTCCAGAGGTGAGGGGGGACCCACAACCAGATAGTACCCAGTAACCAGAGGGAAGGGCAAACACCACCCTCCTCTGCATAGAAACCTCCTATCCCAAATCCTCCCTGCCCCCACTCAAAAGCTCGGCCAAATCTCCTCCCCCCAACCCATTCCCACCCTGCTACCCTCTCCTCCTCCTGCCATGTCTTCCCTCCCTCCTTTTCCTTCCGGTCCTCCCTCCCCCTTCATCCCATACCCTCCCTGCCCCCCCCCCCTTCACTTGACCCCCCGCCCCTCACCCAGTATCCTCTGAGACCCTGTTATCCACCTCACAAATCCTCACACCCATGGAACAGCTTCCCCACCAGCAGAACACTCACCAAGGAGGCGATTTGAGAAGGGACAGAAGAAAGTGAGCCTCAGAGCAGTGTACACTAACATACATGGAATTTCAAATAAAGCAAATGAGCTTGGAGAATGGTACTAGAGGAAAACCCAGACATAATAGCACTCACAGAAACAAAGCTAACAAAAACCATAACAAATGCAGTGTTCCCACAGGAATATTATGTTGAGGAAAGAGAGAGAAGGAAGAAGCTGTGGTGGTGTAGCTCTGCTGGTAAGAAAGGGCTGGGACTTTGAGAGATGTTTATTCAGGGCTGTGAGGGTCTCAGTGACTACATAGCAGGTACCATAACAACTGGAGGACAAAAAATTATAGTTGTAGTCATATATAATCTACCACCAAATGACAGAAGACCCAGACAGGAATATGATAGAAACAACATGGCCACCATTAACATAATAGAGAGAGCAGCTTCTGTTGCCAGCAGGAATGGATCTGGACTGCTAATCATGGGAGACTTCAACCACGGGATAGAACTGGGAGAACAGAGATCGCATGGAGGCCCAGAAACATGGAGAGCTAAGCTGCTGGACGTGGCAACAAGACACTTTCTAAGCCAGCACATCAAGGAACCAACAAGAATGAGAGGAGAAGATGAACCAACCATGCTCAATCTGATATTTACCCTAAATGAAGATATTCATTATCTTCATTATATCATTATATTATATCTTATATTATATCATTATATTATATATTATATTATATCATTATATTATATATTATATTATATGATTATATATATATTATATTATATCATTATATTATATATTATATCTTTATTATATTATAAATGATATAATAGGATATTCTACCCTAAATTACCCTTAAGATGGAAGCACCCTTGGGAATGAGTGACCACAGTGTATTAAACTTTGAGTTTCTGGTAGAGCTAGGAATTATCTCCCCCAAAAAAGAACTAGGAAACAAAAGGCTGGCATACCGAAAGGGGAACTATGAGGAGACGAGACGTTTCCTGAGGGAAATACCTTGGGACACAGACCTCAGAGATAAGTCTGTACAAGATATGATGGACTATGTCACCCAAAAGTGTCAGGAGGCAGTAAACAGGTTCATCACGTCCCAAAGGGAAAAATCCGAGAAGCAACAGAAGAATCCATGGTATAATAGGGCATGTATGGAAGCAAAGGGATTTAACAGAAGGGCATGGAGGAACTTCCGGAATAACAGAACATCAGAAAGCAGAGAGAGATACCAGAGAACTAGGAATGAGTATGTCAGGGTAAGAAGAGAAGCAGAGAAAAATTATGAAAATGATATAGCAAACAAAGCCAAGACCGAACCAAAGCTGCTCCATAGTCACATCAGGAGGAAAACAACAGTTAAAGAACAGGTAATGAAACTTAGAACAGGCGAGGACAGGTATACAGAGAATGACAAAGAGGTGTATGAAGAACTCAACAAGAGGTTCCAGGAAGTCTTCACAATAGAAGGTGAGGTCACTGTGCTAGTTGAAGGGGAAGTAAACCAGGCGGCCTTGGAAGGGTTCGAAATTACGAGTGATGAGGTCAAGAGACACCTGCTGGATCTGGATGCTAGAAATGCTGTTGATCCAGATGGGATCTCACCATGGGTACTGAAAGAGTGTGCAGAGGCACTTTGCTTGCCACTCTCCATAGTGTATAGTAGGTCACTGGAGACGGGAGACCTACCAGAAATATGGAAGATGGCAAATGTGGTCCCAATATACAAAAAGGGCGACAGGCAAGAGGCTCTGAACTACAGGCCAGTGTCCTTGACTTGTATACCATGCAAGGTGATGGAGAAGATCGTGAGAAAAAACCTAGTAACACATCTGGAGAGAAGGGACTTCATGACAAATCGCCAACATGGAATCAGGGAGGGTAAATCTTGCCTGACAGGCTTAATAAAATTCTACGACCAGGTGACAAAGATTAAGCAAGAAAGAGAAGGCTGGGCGGCTTACATTTTCTTGGATTGTCGGAAAGCCTCTGACACAGTACCGCATAAGAAGCTGGTACATAAACTGGAGAGACAGGCAGGTGTAGCTGGTAAGGGGCTCCAGTGGATAAGGGAGTACCTAAGCAATAGGAAGCAGAGAGTTACGGTGAGGGGTGAGACCTCAGATTGGCGTGAAGTCACCAGTGGAGTCCCACAGGGTTCTGTACTCGGTCCTATCTTGTTTCTGATATATGTAAATGATCTCCCGGAGGGTATAGATTCATTTCTCTCAATGTTTGCTGATGATGCCAAAATTATGAGAAAGATTAAGACAGAAGAGGACTGCTTGAGGCTTCAAAACCTAGACAAGCTGAAGGAATGATCGAACAAATGGTTGTTAGAGTTTAATCCAAGCAAATGTAATGCAATGAAGATAGGTGTAGGGAGCAGGAGGCCAGATACTAGGTATCATCTGGGAGATGAAATTCTTCAAGAGTCAGAGAGAGAAAAAGACTTGAGGGTTGACATCATGCCAGACCTGTCCCCTGCAGCCCATATCTAGAGGATAACATCAGCGGCATATGCCAGGCTGGCCAACATGAGAACGGCATTCAGAAACTTGTGTAAAGAATCATTCACAACTTTGTATACTACATATGTCAGGCCAATCCTGTAGTATGCAGCCCCAGCATGGAGTCCATATCTAGTCAAGGATAAGACCAAACTGGAAAAGGTTCAAAGGTTTGCCACCAGACTAGTACCCGAGCTGAGAGGTATGAGCTACGAGAAGAGGCTACGGGAATTAAACCTCACTTCGCTGTAAGACAGAAGAGTTAGGGGGGACATGATCACCACATTCAAGATTCTCAAGGGAATTGATAGGGTAGATAAAGACAGGCTATTTAACACAAGGGGCACACGCACTAGGGGACACAGGTGGAAAGTGAGTGCCCAAATGAGCCACAGAGATATTAGAAAGAACTTTTTTAGTGTCAGAGTGGTTGACAAATGGAATGCATTAGGAAGTGATGTGGTGGAGGCTGACTCCATACACAGCATCAAGTGTAGATATGATAGAGCCCAATAGGCTCAGGAACCTGTACACCTGTTGATTGACGGTTGAGAGGCGGGACCAAAGAGCCAGAACTCAACCCCTGCAAGCACAATTAGGCGAGTACAATTAGGTGAGTACTAAAGTGAACGATATGGAAGAAAATGCAGAATAGAACCAGTGAAGAGCAGGGGTGCCATAGGCACAATTAAAAAGAACTGTATAAACATCAGAGGTCCACGGTTGTTCAACATACTCCCAGCGAGCATAAGAAATATTGCCAGAATAACAGTGGACATCTTCAAGAGGAAACTAGATAGTTTCCTCCAAGGAGTGCCGGACCAACCGGGTTGCAGTGGGTATGTGGGCCTGTTGGCCGGGCTTGGGGAGTAGAAGAACTCCCAGAACTAAATCAACCAGGTATCAACCAGGTTGCCCCTTTACCATGCAGGACTTTTAAATCTTACACAGTACTTTAAATTATCCCTCCTTTACTCACATAGTAGGCTCAGAAATGGTGCAATCATCCTTGTCTAACATGCGCATTTGAAGGGTTAATATGTCCTGAGGACAAATGGTTACCAGATTTGGTAAGCAATTATATGACAAAAAGGTTACAACCTAAAACTTGTCCATGTTCACGAAGTTACTAGACTTAACATATAAGTAAGCAAGCTTGGTAGTTTATCTGGCTATCTAGCTAGCCAGATTTCTTGTATGCAGTAAAATTATTTTAATCGCTATTTTAATTTTAGCTCGTCGGCAGAAACAGGATGCAGAGAGTGGATCTGATGAATATGATTATGATGACCCATTCCTGAATGATGGTAGTTCAGATGATTACGCACCAACGGAGTCTGGCTCAGACTCGGCAATGGATGCAGATGAAGCAGACTTGGAAGACACGAAGCGGATGTTAAATGAAGCTAAAAAATTTGTGAAAAAAAAGTAGCTTCACTTTACCACTTTAGTTGTGAAAAGAACTGATTTGTATACCTCTTGTATTTTGCACCTAATAATGATGACTAATGGTTTAAATTTTAAAATCTTTGAATCAGATTTTGTCTCACAGAAGAAAGATGTGGTCTGCCTTAAAACAGCACTAATTGCTTCACATCTTCCTCAGAAAGTTTACCTGGTTAGTATTGATTTGTTACAGTTATTCATGCGTATTGGAATAGCAGTAGCCAAAGTTTACGACATCTATGAATTTGACTAGGAGATATACCTTAAATATTAAATTGAAACCAATGTTTGTGAACGAGCCACTACCAAATGCGTGATTAAAAAAAAAACTTTCAAACTTGTATCAAACTATACAGTGGTACCTCAGCTTACGAATTTAATCCATTCCCAGAGATGGTTCGTAACCCGATAATTCATAATCTTTACCCAAATCCAGATTACCCAAATCAAGATTACCCAAATCTTTAGTACTAAAGTATTTACAGTCTCCGTGGTGTAGTGGTAAGACACTCGCCTGGCGTTCCGCGAACGCTATGTCATGGGTTCGTATCCTGGCCGGGAGGATTTACTGGGCGCAATTCCTTAACTGTAGCCTCTGTTTAACGCAACAGTAAAATGTGTACTTGGATGAAAAAAACGATTCTTCGCGGCTGGGGATCGTATTCCAGGGACCTGCCCGAAACGCTACGCGTACTAGTGGCTGTACAAGAATGTAACAACTCTTGTATATATCTCAAAAAAAAAATAAAAAAAAAAAAAAAAAAATAAACCAAAGTGAATTTTCCCCCATAAGAAATAATGTAAATTTAATTAATCCATTCCACGCTCCCAAAAATATTAACTCCAAAGTAAATTTATACCTAATTTACCCAAATCTTTAGTACTAAAGTATGTACAAGTTATTGCTTACCTTTATTGATGACTCTTGTTGGCGTGTGGAATTCGGTGAGGAGGGAGGGAGGAAGAGAGGTGTTAGTGTTTGGAAGGGGAGTCCCCTTCCATTATAACATCAGGCAGTGATGATTTTTCTGGGGTACTCTCTTTCTCTCTCCTATGTTTTGCAGAAGTACCACTAGGACCTGATTGTGGCTCACTGTTTGCTTGTCTTGCTAAGAATCTGTCTAAAGACACTTTTTCCCTACATTTTAACACTTGTCTGTGGTGAAACATCACATTGTCATTTAAAAGGTCAGTGCAACAGCCTGCTACAGCTTTATCTGGGTGAGGTTTTCAACAAAACTTTGCAGTTCTTCCCATACACTACACATTTTCTTAATGAGGAAGGGACATCCTTTACTGCTTCTACTCAACTATTTTCATAGGTTGAATCTTACCACTGACTTTGTTGGGACCCATGGCGAGATATATAATAGTTACTTCTATGTTCAAATACGCAAAAATCCGAACAACACTGAAATTCTTTGCAAAGAATTCAGGCGCAATTGTCACTAGGCAGGAGGCACTCGTAAATTGAGGTGCAGTTGCCGTGCCACCATGCGCTAGGTTGGCCACGTGTGTATCAACAAACTACGTTACCCAAGGCAAAGTTCGTAACCCGATTAGGATTTTACGAAGCAATTGGGCTCGTAACCCGAAAAGTTCGTAAAGAGGGGCATTCGTAAGCCGAGTTGTCACTGTACTAAGTATCCACTCAATTTAACAGATTCTTTTATACTGATCTGCCGGTAATAACGACTGGTTTGGGAGACCAGTATCTGGAGCCTCCGTATACCGGTCTGGCAGTCGCTGTTACTGAAGGTCGGTATTGGGTTTGTTTTGGCATCGGCGGTCCCTCACATGGCAACCAGGCCACCGACCTCGATCGTCCAGATTCGTATATTAAATCTTAACTTTATTAAAATGATAAAGTTTAATGAAGAAAATTCTAAATTATTATTAATAAATATTTTGAAACAATTGTTATTAAGCAAAATTCTTTGTTTTCTTAAATACCTTTTATAGCATAGGCACTAGGTATTTTTTTCCCCACGGACCTAGAATGTTCTGCGCCGGGTGATGTGTCCGCATTGTTTACTGTGAACACGTGCGGCTAGCTTCAATTTTGAAGCTAGCATATGGTATATGGAACTCCCCATCAACAAGTAGTGCAGCCTCTGCTGGCAAAGAATGCTCTACATATCATGCTGCACCCGCCTATGCTAAATTCCCATCAACAAGTCGTGCAGCCTCTGCCGGCAACGAATGGTCTAAAAGTCATGCTGCACCCGCCAATGCTGAATTCCAATCAACAAGTCGTGCAGCCTCTGCCGGCAACGAATGCTCTACTAGCCATTCGCCACCCGCCAATGCTGAATTCTCATAAGACAAGTCGTGGAGCATCCGCTAACGATATAAAATATGATTGAAATGCATATAAATTAGTGTAAAAAGTGTTGATAGAGTACAGTATTGTAAGTGTTAATGATTGATTAAGCCTTGACAAAAAGATACTGCACAGTATACTGTACACAGTCCAAATATGGAAATAATTTTCAATTGTATAAGTGTGTTACAGCTCTTAGTCAATTTTTTTTTTTTTATTAAAGTGCAGTGTGACACTTGTGTGAATTAGTAGTAAGCCTAGCTGTTGTGTGAAGTGAGTGCCTGAAATAAGTGTACATACTGTGCAGTTTTATATTGTTCAATACCCTGTATACAGTATTGAACAATATAAAACAAGCGCTGCAGAGGATGACGTAATCTTCAGCTTCATAAAAAGTAAGCCAATTTACCAAATTTATTATAGTACATGTATTACAACATAGTAATTGTTTTTTCATCAAAAGCTACATATTAGTCTCTGCAACTGCATACACTGTTATTAGCAGAGAAAAGGTGAACTCAAAAGATTTCGTCTTGGCTAGCTCTTGATTAGTGATAAGGCTCAATCGCCATTGTATGGCCTGGCCGCCACAGCCTGTGTCGTAACATTAAAAATACATTACCTGCACTGTACAGGGTAAAACAAAACACATCTCTAAAATTTTATTGAGAAAATATTAATAATCACTGATTGATACACGAAATATTTTGCAATACAAAGGAATGAACCAATATTTTCCCACCCATCTGGACTTGATCAGAGCGTGTTCAGGCATCATCCATGCAGCAGCCAACAGCTGGCTTAATTGTTGGCGTGGCACTATATTGGAATGCAATTACACAATGAACTTTATTTAATTTTAGTTATGCAGTATAAAATATACCCTACCTGAAAGTTACTTAAAAAATTACATAAGAACATAAGAACAAAGGCAACTGCAGAAGGCCTATTGGCCCATACGAGGCAGCTCCTATTTATAACCACCCAATCCCACTCATATACATGTCCAACCCATGCTTGAAACAATCGAGGGACCCCACCTCCACAATGTTACGCGGCAATTGGTTCCACAAATCAACAACCCTGTTACTGAACCAGTATTTACCCAAGTCTTTCCTAAATCTAAACTTATCCAATTTATACCCATTGTTTCGCGTTCTGTCCTGTGTTGATACTTTTAATACCCTATTAATATCCCCTTTGTTATGTCCATTCATCCACTTGTAAACCTCTATCATGTCACCCCTAACTCTTCGCCTTTCCAGTGAATGCAATTTTAGCTTTGTTAATCTTTCTTCATATGAAAGATTTCTAATTTGGGGAATTAACTTAGTCATCCTACGCTGGACACGTTCAAGTGAATTTATATCCATTCTATAATATGGCGACCAAAACTGAACTGCATAATCTAAATGGGGCCTAACGAGAGCAAGATATAGCTTGAGAACCACACCAGGTGTCTTGTTACTAACGCTGCGATTAATAAATCCGAGTGTCCGATTTGCCTTATTACGAACATTCATGCATTGATCCTTTTGTTTTAAATTCTTACTAATTATAACTCCCAGATCCCTTTCGCAATCCGACTTCGCAATCTCAACACCATCTAGCTCGTATCTTGTAACTCTATCATCATTACCTAGCCTCAGAACTTTACATTTATCAGCATTAAACTGCATCTGCCAGTCCTTTGACCATTTCAAAACCCTATCTAGATCAACTTGAAGTGATAGTGAGTCCTCCTCCGAATTAATTTCCCTACCGATTTTCGTATCATCGGCAAATTTGCAAATGTTGCTACTCAAACCTGAATCTAAATCATTTATATATATTATAAACAACAGAGGTCCCAAGACAGAGCCTTGAGGCACTCCACTTACAACATTTTCCCACTCTGACTTGACTCCATTTATACTAACTCTCTGTTTCCTTTGGTATAGCCATGCCCTAATCCAGCTTAATATAGCACCCCCAATACCATGAGCCTCTATCTTTTTAATCAGTCTTTCATGTGGCACTGTATCAAAAGCTTTGCTAAAGTCAAGGTACACAACATCACAATCCTTACCACTATCAACTGCCTCAACTATGCTAGAATAAAAAGATAACAAATTTGTTAAACATGAACGGCCATTTATAAAACCATGTTGCGACTCAATTATTAATTTATGTTTTTCAAGATGAAGACGAATTTTATTTGCTATTATAGATTCGAGTAACTTTCCCACAATAGACGTTAGGCTAATTGGTCGATAGTTAGACGCAAGTGATCTATCTCCTTTCTTAAAAACTGGTATCACATTAGCAACTTTCCAAAACTCTGGCACTCTGCCTGACTCTATTGATTTATTAAATATGATTGACAGTGGGTCACAAAGCTCCCTTTGCATTCTTTCAGCACCCTGGCAAACACTTCATCCGGCCCTGGGGATTTGTTTGGTTTGAGTTTTACTATTTGTTTAAGAACATCCTCCCTGGTAACTGCTAAACTCGTCAACCTGTCCTCGTCCCCACCCACATAGACTTGTTCGGCTGAAGGCATATTGTTAAGTTCCTCTTTAGTAAATACAGATACAAAATATTTATTAAAAATACTACTCATCTCTTCATCACTATCTGTTATTTGACCTGTCTCAGTTTTTAATGGACCTATCCTTTCCCTAGTCTTAGTTCGATATAACTGAAAAAACCCTTTAGGATTTGTCTTTGCTTGCCCTGCTATACGAACTTCATAGTTTCTTTTTGCTTTCCTTATCTCTTTTTTAACATTTTAACCAGTTGTACGAATTCCTGTTCTAAAGTGACCTCCCCATTTTAATCCTTTGTACCAAGCTCTCTTTTTACCTATAAGGTTCTTCAAATTCTTTGTTATCCACTTTGGGTCATTAGTATTCGATCTATTCAATTTGTGTGGTATACTACGTTCCTGTGCTTTGTTTAGAATATTCTTAAATAAGTTATATATTGAATCCACATCGAAATCCCCATTTACATCACCTATCGCTGGGTTCATGTCTCGCTCCAAGACCGGCCCACACCCATACCCAAGACTTTCCAATCAATTTGACCCAAAAAATTTCTTAGGCTATTAAAATCAGCTTTTCGAAAATCTGGCACTTTAACAGAATTTTCTCCTACAGGTCTATTCCATTCTATGCTAAATCTGATTTCTTTGTGATCACTGTTCCCTAGCTCACTCCCTATTTCGATGTCATTAATTTGTGTTTCCCTGTTAGTTAACACTAAATCTAAAATATTATTTTCCCGTGTTGGTTCCTTAATGTGTTGCGTAAGAAAGCAATCGTCAATTAATTCTAGAAAATCTTCTGCTTCACTATTCCCTGTTTTGTTCAACCAGTTTATTCCACTAAAATTAAAGTCACCCATGACATAAATACTGTTAGATCTAGATGCCCTAGATATTTCATCCCATAGATGCTTTGCTTCCATTCTGTCTAAATTTGGTGGCCTATATATAACTCCTAATATAATATTATTTGCTTTTTCGTTTAATTCTATCCAAATAGTTTCTGTGTGTGGCTCAGTTTTGATTCCCTCTTTGAGACTACATTTCAAATTGTCCCTAACGTATATGGCTACTCCACCTCCTCGTCTAATATATCTATCTGTGTGAAATAGTTTAAATCCATTTATTTGATATTCAGCTAATAGTTCTCTATTATCAACATTCATCCACGTTTCGGTAAGTGCAATAATATCTATTTTTTCTGTGCAGACAAGAGCATTTAATTCGTTAATTTTATTTCTTAGACTTCTACTGTTTGTGTAATATACCCTAAGTGAATTGTTATTTTGAGGCCCTTCTCTTTCCCTGATCATTTTGCCAATTCCTTTCTCCCGCAAACACATACTTTTATTACATCCTTCCTCCAAATCAATTCCCATACCTCTATCTACTAACAGTTTAAACCCAAACAAACACCTCTAACCACTTCTTCCAACGAGTTTGCAACAGCAACAACCCCAGCTCTTGATAGATGCACCCCATCCCGAGCATACATTTCATTTCTTCCATAGAAGTGTTCCCAGTTGTCTATATAAGATATTGCATTAGATTTGCAATATCTTTCCAGCCTGCAATTGACACCAAGTGCCCTCGACATCCATTCATTTCCCACTCCCTTTCTTGGAAGAATGCCACATATGATCGGGATTCCTCCCTTGCTCCTGACTAATTTTATTGCTGTCTTGAATTTCAGTATTAGTTCCTCACTTCTAACTCTCCCAACATCATTACCCCCTGCATCATTACCCGGCACTTAACTTCGGGAATACCAGAGCTCCGGAAATAACGACCAGAGTACTGCCCCATATAGACCGTAAATCGAGTGGATACTATGGAGAGTTTCACAAATGTATCTAAATATAGGAAAAACACTACAGTACTTGGGTACTGATCGTAGAACCTTCCTGAAATGCGCTCGTAACCCTTTCTTCAAGCATAATCTGTTGTTGAATAAAGACCATGTGATGTGCACTATCAAGCAGAAGTGTCTCCTGGTCAACACTCCAACAAATCTTGGCTATCACATACCCCAAATTGCGAAGAAACATCTCTACGAGTTCTGGTACGATGTGGTAAAATCAGCGTACGAGATTAAAGCTAGTTTATTATATACAGAGACAGACTCTTTCAATATTAAACTCACCTGTCAGGATGTGTTTGAAGAGTTGAATAAGTCTCCTCTCTTTGGCTGTATGGATTTTACCAACTTTCTTGACACTCGCCCATCATATTCCACAGTACGCGAAGGTGAGCTAGGCTTGCTCAAGTAAAAAATTGGGTCTAAGATCATTGAACAATTAATTGCTCTTACACCTAAAACATACTCTTTCACCATGCAGGATGGGGAACATACCTGTAAGTGTAAGGGAGTACCATACCACCTCTAAGAGAAACTGTCATACGAATCATTTCAACACATACTTGAAATGAACACTTCAATCCGGTTTGTGTCCAGATCTATACAAAATGTGCAAGGAAAGCTCTGCACATGTCGCAGTACATGCAGAGGTTTGTCAGCATTAGATGATAAACGCTACATTCTAAGTTCATCTCGGTCGTTAGCATATGGCCATCCGGACATGTCAAACAATGATGATGAGCTGGAGGTAGAGGTTGAGGTTGAGGAAGTGGTGTATGTGGAGGAGGGAGAAGATGTGGAAGTGTTGAAAGGGGTAGAGCTAGAAGAAGTAGGTATGGAGGATGACGAAATGATAGAAGTGGAAGAACTTCCTGCACAATCACTGAGACTTTTTCCCATATTCCTTCCCTGGAGTAGGCGAGATGCTTCAGCAGTCTGTTTCACCCCTAGTAGAAAAAACTTTGTATGAATTTAGTTAAGTTGTTATGTATGATGTGATGCTGCTTTGTTACCATGTAGTAAAATAATTTATGATGGAATGTAAATAAATATTCTAATTATTAATGCTTGTCTTTCTTAATTCCTATCTATATTAACTTAATAAAGGCCCATCGCTTAGCAGATACTATGACACGAGCTGATAAGTAATACAGTACAGTGGAACCTCGGTTGACGACTACCCTAAAAAACTAATTTTTTAGAAAACGACGTCATTCGTCATAAA
This sequence comes from Procambarus virginalis, assembly GCA_020271785.1. NCBI lineage: Eukaryota > Metazoa > Arthropoda > Malacostraca > Decapoda > Cambaridae > Procambarus > Procambarus virginalis. Next base: position 19,895,832 of record WNGS01165339.1, on the reverse strand, counting down.
ACTTGAATTGGTACATGACGGTTTACTTGGAAGACGATTGTTAGTACGCGTATGGGTCGAACGAGCGTGTGGTGCTGGGGCGTGGGGTGAAGCGCGCACTCAGTTTGTTTACAAGTGTATCACGCTGGGCAAAGTAGTCTATTTACAAGTCTATCATGCATAGTGACAACCGCGGCCATGCTTCTTTGTTAAGAATTTCATTGTTTGCCTACTTTTCTGGAGGAAACCCCTATGGCTCCTGGGAGCTATCCAGGCTGATAGGGATAGTCCAACTTTTGGCATCAGTCGATGTGGGTGGAGTTCTAGGCCTACCAGGGACCACAGCCAGAACCTGGCCCCTCTCAGAGAGGCACGGGGAGCAATGGCCTATAGAAATGCACATGTGATTTTGGAGCCTTCTGTATCTGCCATCGACTGGGACAGGCACCCAGAAAGGTAACCGCCTCAAAACAAACCTTTATTCTCATAAAACTAACGAAAATAACAAAACAAATGGACAGAACTTCCCCAAGGGAAAACGAGCAAACAAGCATGACGTCACACGAGCCACGCCTCCCCCTTGCCCCAGACCCTCGTACTGGCGATCCACACCTCTAGTTCCTCGGCTGATGGGAAAAGACTAAGTCATTGTGGCTCCAGCTCCAAATTCTCTTTGTGCTGTGCCTGGGTTCAGTACTTCTCTTCAGTGGTGTGTGAACTGGGAGACGTATTCCAAGGTACTCGGGCTGCATGCGCTTAGGGCTACCTTCCCTAAGTGTCCTATAAGTACTGCCTTTGGGGCTTGGGGTTCCCTGCCACAAGTCACCTTGGGTTTACTTCTGTTGGTCTTTCGCTGCTTGGCGATTGACCGCCCGAGTGTTTGGAGAATTCTTCCCTTCTTTGTCTTGGGGTAAGTGATAGTTTTTTTTTGCACTGGTAGGGGCGTGGGTACTGCACAGCTAGTTTTCACCTATAACAGTGGCCGGCCGTGTTCCCTTTGGGTACGCTGTCCTCTTGCGAGGTTTTTCTTTTCTTTTTCTTTTTGTCTGGTGGGAAGGGAAGGGGAGGTCTGCCTTGATGTTCCTCCCCCTTTACATTAGGGTTGCTTTTGTTTGGTGGTTCCCTCTGCTTTGCCCTTGTGAGTGGACACGTCCCATGGGTTCAGCTTTAGTATTGTTGGTTGGTAGCTTGGGCGCCGGTTAGCAGTACCCTGCCTAGGATAGCCTGTAGCAAACCCAGTCTAGGGGCCCCTGGAAAACCCTGCGGGGCACTCGGGTCCAATGGTTGTGACCCCTGAGTCTCCTCTCGCTTTTTGCTGGTTTGAGGGTTGCTCTGTCGCCTTGTCTCAGGGCAACGCTCATTGTCTTTGCCTCTGTTATGCTGCCTGTTAGGTCGGTGACCCATTCGACTCAAAGTCCTGTGAGCTTTGTTGCCTGTATGTGACTCAGTTCACCCAATCTGATGATATTATTTGGGTGTAGGCAGCTTGTGTGTTGCAGGATAGGTTTAGGTTGCTGCAGCGCGCTAGGTTGGTTGCTTCCCCAGATGCCCCAAGGCTGCCCGTTTTGTTTATAGGAACCTGAACTTGGGGGGTGTTGGTCGCTTCGACCTTGGGTCCGTCCGTGCCCCCTTGTTCTTTCCCTGCTGTGGTTCATTTGGCCCCCCCCCCCATTCCTGCTTCCGGCTCCTAAGCGTCTGAGGGCTTCAGGGTCAGGGCAGAGTTTAGAGGTTTCTGAGACTCTAACGGTTTCGGGGGTTGCCCCTTCCAGGGTGACTGCCTAGGCATTCGAGTCGGTTCCTCCTGCCGTAGCTCCGGGGTCTGACCAGTGGACCCATCCTCTTCTTGCTATTCCGGTTGTCCCGGCTTTTTCTTGTGAGGCCAGGACTTTGAAGGATGACTTGGCCCCGGGGCCTGATGTGGAGGTTCCTGGGGTTGGGGAGGAGCTGATTTGGGGGCCTTGGGCCTTGTTGGACCCCACCTGGGATTTCCAATCCTCCGAGTGGGGCTTGCTGTTACCAGGAGAGGGTTTTCTTTCCCTCCCTCTGTGTACGACTTGGATTTGGGTTCAGCTCCTCCCCGGGTTCGGTTCCGTGTGGGTCTCGTTCCGTCTTTTCGGAGGTTTTCGGCTTCTCTCATCTCTCCGCCTGAGGTGCGGGCGGCCATTGCGGCTTAACTCCTGCGCTACCAGGATTATGCCTCTATAATGAATCTGCCTTCCTTCAGGTTTGGGTCTTCATCTCCAAGCTGGGTTTGTTATGAGGTTCCGGAGTCGTCCTGGCTAGTGGACTGCCCTTTGTTTTCCCCTGGATGCTTGGGACACTTTCTTTCGTACCCGCATGCTGGAGTGCCGCAAGGCATTGACTGTGGTCCAGGTTTACCTGGGGGTAACTTTGCGCACCTTAATGAGTACCTTTTCGCCAGCTCTTATGTGGGATGTTGGCACGGTTCGGATTTACGTGCAGGTTCCCTTCTTGTCAGCAGCGCCTGTGGCTGAGGACTTGCTCGTGCGGGGCTCGTTGGCTTTGGTCCTGCGCTTCTTTTCCCTCCTTGAGCTGTCTTCGGATTGGCTTACAGAGGATGTAGAGGTGCTTGGGGCCGTTTCTGGGTTTAGCGCCTTAACCTCAGCTGCTCGTGTGTCGTCTGCCCTTTTGAAGCTATTTGCGCCGATCCTGTGGGATGCACTGTTGCAGTTTTTCGCTACACACCTCGTGTGTCGGCTGGTGCTGACTTCCTCCTTGGAATCCGCTTGGGCCCTGGCTCTTAGATTGTCTTTGCCCTTTTGTCCTTTGCTGTTTGCTGCTTCTGCGGTCAAACAGTATATGCAGGCGACTTCTTCCAGCTGCCACCCGATGTCTGACCTTTTGACCTTTTGGTTCTCCGGGGTCTAGGGTGGGTTCCTCCTTGAGGGGTCGTACCAGGGCCCGCGGTTCTGCCCATCAAGATGAGCCACAGGTGCCAGTTTCAGAGCCGGTGCAGCCTTCGGTCCCAGCTGCATCTGGTCTTCATGGTGCTCGCTCTGTGCACAGGTCGAGTTCTTGTAAGGGTCATCGTCCCTTTCACAGTTCGCCCCATTGACGATGGGGCAAACTGGCAATGGGGGGGGGGAGGCTTGCTCTGTTCACTCACGCCTGGTCCCACGATTCATGGGCTTTTCAGGTCATTTCTCGTGGCTTTTGGTGGCATCTGGTGGCTCCTTCTCCTTCGGGAGGTTTAGGGCTGGCAGGGCAGTTACCTTGAGGTTATCTTGAGAGGATTTCGGGGCTTAGTGTCCCCGCAGCCCGGTCCTTGACCAGGCTTCCTTTTTGTTACACACCCCGCAGGAAGCAGTCCGTAGCAGCTGTCTAACTCCCAGTTTATTATTTACTATTTACTATTTTACTACTTATTATATTTTATTACTATTACTACTACGGTACTATTTACTGCTAGGTAACAGGAGCATCGGGGTGAAAGAAACATTTTTGCCCAGTTGTCTCCGCCTCCACTGGCGATCGAACCCGGAACCTCAGGACTACGAATCCGAAGCGCTGTCCATCCAGCTGTCAGGGCAGGCCTCTTCTCCTGTGCTCTATCAAGTCATCTTGGAGTGGGTACACTTGGGCGTGGTCGAAACGACGACGTCCCTCAGGTGCGTTTCCCTCCCGTTTCCAGTTCCGAAATAGGACTGTGCGCACCTGCGGTTCATTCTGGACTTGTCCCGTCTGAAGGTCTGGGTTTTTTGCCCCTCCTTTCGAATGACCACTCTGTCCCAGGTCCGGCTTCTTTTGAAGCTGGGCTCTTGGATGGTGTCTCTGGTCCTCAAGGACGCGTATTGGCACATCCCAATTCATTGAAGGTTCAGGGACTGGTTCAGTTTTGTTGTGGGGCATCAGTGTTACCACTTTCGTTGTCTCTCGTTTGGGTTGAACCTGGCACCTTGCATGTTCACACGTCTTACCGGGGTCGTTGTGGCCCGTTTGCATCTGTTAGGTGTTCAGGTGTTGGCTTACCTCGACGACTGGCTGGTTTGGGCTCCCAGTTGGTCCGCGTGTCTGCTCGCCAGGGGTGTGGTGCTTTCCCAGCTAGCTGGGTTCGGGTTCCTGGTGAACTGGTGGAAGTTCCTTCTGGTTCCCTCCTAAGTTCGGACCTGGCTGGGCCTTGTGTGGGATTCTCGGATGGCTTCCTAGTTCGGCTGTGGTCCCACATGTGCTGGTTTCTGGGGGCTCCCGGTTCACCCAGAGGTTGCTCAAGGATCTGTGTGGAAGCCTGAACTTTGCGATGATGGTCTAACTGCCGGGATGGGTTTGGCTTCATCGGCTATTCTGGTTCCTGCGGGGACCTTTTTTCCTCCGGTTCCGCCTCTCTCGCGATCGCTGGGTTCGACCCCCAGGGGGTCTTACATCAGCTGCGGCATCTCTGGCTTCCTCTTCGGGTTTTAGGGCTCAGTGCCTTGGTGCCTACCTGAACCCTCGCTCGATGTGTTCACTGACGCGTCATTTCTCGGCTTGGGCTTTGTGACCACTGCTCACCAGGCCGGCCAGAGGCGGTGGGGTCCATCCTTCCATCAGGCCCACAGCACGGTGCAGGAGTTCGCAGCGGTGTGGTTTGCACTTTGGAGGGTTCGGGTCCCCCGGGGAGCGACAATCTGGCTCCATTCGGACTGCTCCCCAGTGGTTCATTGCCTGAACTGAGGGGGTTCAATGCGGTCCTTGGCTGTTTGCCGTTGGTTGCTTCGGGTGACTCGTCTGCTGAGTTCTCGGGGTTTGGCTCTCTTGGCGGTTCACGTCCGGGGGTGTCCAACGTCCTGACGGCCTGTCCCGATTTGTTCCCCTGTCCACGGAATGGACGGTCGACACCGACTCATTCAGTTAGCTCTGCCTGACGTTCGGGTGCCCGGAGGTGGACCTCTTCGCGTCGGCTTGGTCGAGGTGTCTTCTGGTATATGTGGCGCCCTTCCCCAACTGCATGGCTGTCGGGATTGACGCCTTTCGGCAGGACTGGTCGAGGTGGGGGTTCTTGTACCTTTTTACTACAGTTCAGCTGTTGCTCTAGGTCCTGGCTCGCTTGTAGACTTACCAGGGGCAAGTTGTTCTCTTGGCCCCATGATGGCTGGCCCAGCCGTGGTTTCAGGCACTGCTTGCCTGGTGTCTGAACCCGGAGGTTTTTTCATGGCCCCGCCTCTTTCAGAAGATCGGCCCAGTCTGTTACGAAACTGGTTCGCTCTTCTCTTCGAATCTTCATGCTTGGTATTTTTACTCGAGTTTATCACCAGTTGTATGGTGATCAGGTGGCTTCATTGATGGTGTCCTACCTGCCGGCTTCGTCTCGGCGGCAGTATGAAGTTTCCTGGCGGTCCTTCCGTTTCTTTTTTACTCTTCGTCGTTGTACTTCGCTTTCGGTTCAGGTGGTGTTGTCCTTTCTCTCGTGGTTGTTCCAGATCGTCATCTTATGCCAAATGCTTGCGCCTCGTATCATGCGGCACTGGCGGAGCTGCTTCAGTTTGCTTTCGGTATAGATGTTACTTCAGCGCCATTTCGCAAGCTGTCTCGTGCGTTGTTTCACCTCCGGCCTGCTCATGTACCGCCTGAGTGGTCCTGGTCTTTGGACAAAGTGCTCTTTTCTCCTCAGTTTGTTGTGGACCCTTCGGTTCAGGATTGTTTTTCAAAGGCTCTTTTCCTGTTGGCATTGGCCTCTGGGGGTTGGGTCATGGAGTTTCATGCTCTCCTCCAGTGCAGGGGTTTCTGCTCTTTCGGTCGTGGAGAATGGTTTGTTTGTCTGCAGCCATCTCCTTCTTTTCTGGCAAAGAATGAGACTGCTGCTTTCCGGAGGGGTCCTCGAGTTGTTGATGCTTGGTTGGTTAGGCTGGGGGGTGCATCATGTTTGTGTCCGGTTCCGGCCTTCTACCGTTATTTGCGCGTCATGGCTTGTGTGTATGGGGACACGCTTTGGGTTGATTTAGTTTCCTTTCTTCCCTGTTCGCGGGTTTGGGTCTCTCAGGTCGTCCGCAGGGTTATTAAGTCTAGCCAGTCTGCATTGTATCCCCGTACCCATGATGTTCATAAGTACTCAGTCTCTTGCTGCTGTTTTTGGGAACATGTCCTGGGCTGACATTCGAGCATGGGGTTTTTGGCGGTCAAACAGGGTCCTGGCTGCAGGCTACCTTGTGAACGTTCCAGGCCTAGCCGGGCCTGTGTCGCTTTGGGTCGGCAGCTGCAGCCTGTCCCGACTTCGAGTTGAGGTGTGGAGCACCGACCGCCTCCTGGGTAAGTCCCCTTTTTTCCTTAGTCTTTGGTGAAGTAGCTCTGGGGAGCCGTAGGCGGCTCCCCCAGAAAACCAGCGTTGAATGTAATGAAATGCCATTTTCTGGATGAGTCCCAGATTTTTCCCCAGCAACCCTCCCTTCCTCGGGTCGGCGGTTTTCGCGTATTTTGATATCCAGCCTCAGAACTGAAGGTGTGGATCGCCGGCGCGAGGGTCTGGGGCTCCCCTTCCCCCTCCTGGGGAGGAGGGGAGCTGTGCAGACATGTGGCGTGGCTCATGTGACGTCATCCTGGTTTGCTCGTTTTCCCTTGGGGGAGTTCTGTCCATTTGTTTCGTTAGTTTTATCAGAATAGGGGTTTGTTTTGAGGAGCTTGCCTTTCTGGGTGCCTGTCAAGGTCGATGTCAGATATAGAATGCTCCAAAATCACATGTGCATTTCTATAGGCTATTGCTTCTCGTGCCTCTCTGAGGGGGCCCAGGTTCTGGCTGTGGTTCCTGGTAGGTCTAGAACTCCACCCACATCGACTGATGCCAAAAGTTAGGACTATCCCTATCAGCCTGGATAGCTGGATAGCTCTGGGAGCCTCTGGGAATCACCCAGAAAATGGCGTTTCATTACATTCAACGCTGGTTTTGCTTTTAACATAAATGTTCTTATTATATATCATACCATGGGTCCCAAGAAAGTTAGTGGTTAAGTTCAACTTAAGAAAATAGTTGTGAGAAAGACGATAAAGTAAAAACAAGAGATCATTCTTAGTGAATGAATTTGATGTCTCACTACAGAAGTATTAAAACGTAGGGAAAAACAAGTGTCTTTAGACAGATTCTTAGTAAGACAAGCAAGCAATGAGCCACAACCATGTCTTAGTGGTATTCCTGCAAAACGTGAGAGAGTATCGCAGAAATGTCATCACTGCTGCTATAATGGAAGGAGACTCCCCTTCCAAATACTAACCGCTCTCCTCCCCTCCTCCTCACCGTCTTTCATTCGCCAACAAAAGTCCTCATTCAAGGTAAGCTACACATACAGTACTTTATTGTAAATAGTACAAAATGAGTGTTATTATGTATAAACTTTAACGTTATTAAGAAAAACATTATAATGTTATAATTACCAGCTGTGTTACTACTGCTTATAGATGTTACTACTGCTTGGCAAGTATCTCTGGAAATTTTCATTATCTGCCGATGTAGCCCTGACCAAATGTAAACTGTCAGCAAAATTATTTGCACACACTCCATCACTACGTGATGGAGTGCGAAAAGATACTTGAATTCAGAAACAACTCAATAACAAATGTTCAAGAGATGTGTAAATATTTCATTCAAAATGATCTGCTGCCAGAAGTAATGGCCACATATCCCCAGTTTGCTAACTGTACCCCCCTCCCTGTCCGGCCCGTTGCTGCCGTGAGGGGGTTTGGTGGGCGGCTGTCTGAGGGTGATGCTTCATGGGACAGCCATCTGTCCTTTTGTGGCCTTATGCTCCTCCTGATATACACCGTCACCGGCAGACAACTGAATCTTTTCTTTTGTTTCGGAAGGCAAGTGCGGTGGCCCATAGAACCATCCGTATGGCTAAACGTGCATGTTGGATGTCTTATGTCTCCACCATCACGTCCGAAAGCCTCTACCGCTGATCTGGAACCGTATCCGCAAGATAGCTCGTAAGTTTGTTCCCAATATCTCACCGGTCCTTCACCTCTGTGATATTCTTGTGGCGGACCCGTTGCAGGTCATGACCGAGTTGGGTTTCCACTTTTAATCTGTTAGCTCTGGTTCTCATCTTCCTCAATCCTTCCTTCTTTGTAACCCTCTTCTTGAATCTCGTCCTTTGGATTTCTGTTCCCATCTCAGCCTCCCATATAACGATCCCTTCTCTCTGAGCTTCAGTCTGCCATGGCCCTCTGCGGTTCTACGGCGGCAGGCTCCGATGGCATTCATTATGAGATGCTTCGCCATCTCCCTCTGTGCACGTCTCAGTATTTACTGAGTCTGTTTAATCGGGTCTGGGAGTCGTCGTCAGTCCCTGAGGACTGGCTCGATGCTGTCGTCCTCCCTGTTCGGAAACCAGGGTCTCTCGGGGTCATCCCACAAGGACTTCTGCCCTATTGTCCTCACGAGTTGTGTCTGCAAGCTCTTTAAACGTATGGTTAACGTTCGTCTGATGTAGTTCTTAGAGCATTATCACCACCTCTCCCCTTCTCAATTTGGTTTTCGCAAGTGCCGTAGCACGACTGACATCCTGGTGAACTTGGAGGTCTATATTTGTACTGCTTTTGCTGCGAAGACCTCCGTTGTTGCTGTCCTTTTTTTACCTGGAAAAGGCTTATGACACGACTTTGAGATGCCATATTCTGTCCCCAACTTCGTTCTTTTGGCCTTCGTGGAAATCTCCCTCTCTTCCTTCAAAGTTTTCTCTCTCGTCGTACCTTTTGAGTCAGGCTTGGTACCACTCTCTCTGCCTCTTTTCGGCAGTATGAAGGTGTACCCCAAAGTAGTGTTCTGAGTACTATTTTTTTTTCTGGTTGCCCTCAATGGTCTTCTTTCCTCCCTTCCTTCTATCGTCTTCTCCGCTTTTTATGTTGATGATCTTACTCTTTGCTGTCGAGGTGATGATTCACCTCTCCTTCAACGGCGACTTCAACTTGCGATTGATGCCGTGTCATCTTGGGCCACCAATCATGATTTCAAGTTCTCTACTACTAAGACTTGGGTCATGACTTTTACTCGGAAGCGGGTCGTTCTTCGTCCCTCTTTGTCACTTTATGATTGTCCCCTTGAATACAAAGACTCCGTGAAGCTTTTGGGGTTATTCTTTGACACTCGTTTGTCTTGGTCGCCCCATATTTCGTACCTCCGTGTTAAATGCTCTAAGGCCCTTAACCTACTTAAGGTTTTGTCCCATACATCTTGGGGAGCGGATAGGCACATGCTCCTCTCTTTACATTCCTCCCTCGTCCTGTCTAAACTCGATTATGGTTGCCCTGCATACTCTTCTGCTTCTCCTTCTACTCTTCACCGTCTTGATCCTTTGCACCATATGCGCCTCAGCTCTGGTGCTTTTCGTTCAGCTCGTGCCCTCAGCTTGTACGCTGACACTGGCTTCCTGTCTCTCTGGGACCGCCGTGATCGCTACAGTCTTCGTTATCTTTCGCGATCCTTCCAGCATCCTCACTCACCTCTATCGTGCTTTGACTTTTACCTCTCCTGTAGTTCCTGTTCCTCTTCACCACCTTCCTTTTCCTGTCCGTTTGTCTCGCCTATAAGATTCTCTTTCGGTTCATATTACCAATGTTTCTCCTCGTATTGTTCCATCCTTGTCCCCATGAAGGGTCCCCCTTTCCAAATTTTGTACTTCTCTGACCCGCATTACTAAAGATTTTACCCCTCCCACGGTTCTGAAACGCTTCTTCCTTGAGCGCTTTTCTTCTCACTCCCACTCTGTTCCCATCTTCACGGATGGGTCTAAGTCTGCTGACGGTGTGGCCTACTCTGTTTTTTTCCTGACCATACTTATTTATGTCGCCTTCCTCCGGAAGCTATCATCTTCACAGCAGAACTTTATGCTATTCTCTATGCTCCTCGTCTCCTGCTTTCCCGGTGTCAATCCTCCTTTGTGGTGGTAGTTGACTCTCGTAGTGCCCTCATGGCTTTAGGGTCCTTTAATCCGGTCCACCCGGTGGTCTTCGAGATTCAACATTGGCTGTGTCTTATCTCCAGTAAATGTAAGTCTGTTGAGTTTTGCTGGGTTCCCAGCCATGTTGGTGTCTCTTTAAATGAGCGTGTGGATGCTGCCGATAAGGACGCTATCCGCACTTGTTCCATCTCCCGTAAAGGTATTCCTTATTCCGACTTTTACCCAGTTATTCATGCCTCCATCCTTGCCCGCTGGCAGAGTTGTTGGTCTTCTGTTATTGGTAACAAACTGCGTACTCTTAAGAGTCGTGTGTCCCAGTGGCCTACCTCCTACCACCGTAACCGGAGGTGGGAAACGGCTGTGGCTAGGTTACGTATTGGCCATACCCGTTTAACTCACAGTCACTTAATGGAGCACCGCCCTGCTCCTTATTGTCCAAATTGCATTGTCTCTCATACGGTCATGCATATTCTTGTTGAATGTCCTGACTTCCAGGACGAGCGTGTGTCTTGTTTTCCGACCATCCCCTGCGGTCGCTTGTCCCTCGATAGAATTTTTGGCGACTCGGATACTTTTGATATCGTTCTCCTTATGCGTTTCTGTTATTTTATTGGCATCCTTGGTGATATTTAGCGCCCTCTGATTATCCCGCACATTTGATGGTGCTACATAGCCTTCCCGGTTTGGTGCTTTCTTTTGATAATTACTTACTTTATTATATATGAATGATTACACAGTGTAGATCAAAAACTAGCTATAAGTACATCTAATATCTCACAGGATATTAGAAATTATTAGTCAAACGTAGAATCAGGGGAGAAAATACCTTCCTCAATACAAAAACAAACCAACTCTGACTAAAATCAGGAGAGAACATGAAGTGTAAGACTGATCTATTAGCGTCCACTAGCAAAATCTGGGTACAGTACAAGAATATCTTCCAATGTTCCTGAGTGTATGAAGTAATTACAGAGCTCAAAGTACTTCACACCATTTGGTCTGAAGTCACTTATAAGAGGGCAATCACAGATAGTGTTGGACAGTATGCTCTTGTTCACATAGTTTACGATTGTAATGTTCACCATTGAGGGGATTCATTACCTGCAGCCACCTGCCATAAATATCGATATCCCAGCCTAATCCTGGCAGTTACAATGTTACACTGTCAAGTGGATGTTTTATGCTGCCCGTACATATAATTATCGGTTCTAAACATGTCATAGCTCTTGATACTCTTGCTTTCTGGCCTTTGTGTGTTAGTGACTGCTCTTCTGTCTTCCCTAATTTCCTGAACTATTGCGGTTTTAACAGCAGAAATTGGAATGTCCATATCCAACTTGAAGTTCCATCGTATACACCAAGTCCCTCTACTCTACTCTACTCCATAAACGTGTAGTTCCAATACCACCTATGCTGGTGGCTGAGTGAACACCACACTGGATACGTAGTCCTGTGGACCGGGATTCGATTCCCGGCACCGGCGGAAACAGATGGGCAGAGTTTCTGTCATTCTGATGCTCCTGTTACCTAGCAGTAAATAGGTACCTGGGAGTTAGACAGCAGTTACGGGAATCAGGGTGAAAGAAACTTTGCCCATTTGTTTCTCCCTGGTCCGGGAATCGAACCCGGGCCACATAATTACGAGCCCTGCGCGCTGTTCGCTCAGCTACCAGACCCCAATGAGACCTCAGCTACCAGACTTACCAGTGTGTGTATTCACCTAGTTGTATTCATCTAGTTGTGTTTGCGGGGGTTGAGCTTTGCCCTTTCGGCCCATCTCCCAACTGTCATTCGCCTGTTTACTAACTACTATTTTTTTCCCCCACACCACACACACACCCCAGGAAGCAGCCCGTGACAGCTGACTAACTCCCAGGTACCTATTTACTGCTAGGTAACAGGGGCATTCAGGGTGAAAGAAACTTTACCCATTTGTTTCTGCCTCGTGCGGGAATCGAACCCGCGCCGCAGAATTACGAGTCCTGCGCGCTATCCACCAGCTAGGCTACGAGGCCCCTAAGTGTGTGTGTGTGTGTGTATTCACGTAGTTGTATTCACCTAGTTGTGCTTGCGGGGGTTGAGCTGTGCTCTTTCGGCCCGCCTCTGAACCGTCAATCAACAGGTGTACAGGTTCCTGAGCCTATTGGGCTCTATCATATCTACACATGAAACTGTGTATGGAGTCAGCCTCCACCACATCACTTCTTAATGCATTCCATTTGTCAACCACTCTGACACTAAAAAAGTTCTTTCTAATAACTCTGTGGCTCATTTGGGCACTCACTTTCCACCTGTGTCCCCTAGTGCGTGTGCCCCTTGTGTTAAATAGCCTGTCTTTATCTACTCTATCAATTCCCTTGAGAATCTTGAATGTGGTGATCATGTCCCCCTATCTCTTCTGTCTTCCAGCGAAGTGAGGTTTAATTCCCGTAGTCTCTCCTCGTAGCTCATACCTCTCAGCTCGGGTACTAGTCTAGTGGCAAACCTTTGAACCTTTTCCAGTTTAGTCTTATCCTTGACTAGATATGGACTCCATGCTGGAGCTGCATACTCTAGGATTGGCCTGACATATGTGGTATACAAAGTTCTGAATGATTCCTTACACAAATTTCTGAATGCCGTTCTCATGTTGGCCAACCTGGCATATGCCGCTGATGTTATCCTCTTGATATGGGCTGCAGGGGACAGGTCTGGCGTGATGTCAATCCCCAAGTCTTTTTCTCTCTCTGACTATTGAAGAATTTCATCTCCCAGATGATACCTAGTATCTGGCCTCCTGCTCCCTACACCTATCTTCATTACATTACATTTGCTTGGGTTAAACTCTAACAACCATTTCTTCGACCATTTCTTCAGCTTGTCTAGGTCTTCTTGAAACCTCAAGCAATCCTCCTCTGTCTTAATCCTTCACATAATTTTGGCATCGTCAGCAAACATTGAGTGTTGTGTGTGTGTGTGTGTGTGTGTGTGTACTCACCTAATTGTACTCACCTAATTGTGCTTGCGGGGGTTGAGCTTTGGCTCTTTGGTCCCGCCTCTCAACTGTCAATCAACTGGTGTACAGATTCCTGAGCCTACTGGGCTCTATCATATCTACATTTGAAACTGTGTATGGAGTCAGCCTCCACCACATCACTTCCTAGTGCATTCCATTTACTAACTACTCTGACACTGAAAAAGTTCTTTCTAATGTCTCTGTGGCTCATTTGGGTACTCAGCTTCCACCTGTGTCCCTTGTTCGCGCCCCTCCAGTGTTGAATAGTTCATCCTTGTTTACCCGGTCAATTCCCCTGAGGATTTTGTAGGTTGTGATCATGTCCCCCCTACTCTTCTGTCTTCCAGTGTCGTAAGTTGCATTTCCCGCAGCCTTTCCTCATAACTCATGCCTCTTAGTTCTGGGACTAGTCTAGTAGCATACCTTTGGACTTTTTCCAGCTTCGTCTTGTGCTTGACAAGGTACGGGCTCCATGCTGGGGCCGCGTACTCCAGGATTGGTCTTACATATGTGGTGTACAAGATTCTGAATGATTCCTTACACAGGTTCCTGAACGCCGTTCTGATGTTAGCCAGCCTCGCATATGCCGCAGACGTTATTCTCTTTATGTGGGCTTCAGGAGACAGGTTTGGTGTGATATCAACTCCTAGATCTTTCTCTCTGTCTGTTTCATTAAGTACTTCATCACCTATTCTGTATCCTGTGTCTGGCCTCCTTTTTCCACTGCCTAGTTTCATTACTTTGCATTTACTTGGGTTGAACTTCAACAGCCATTTGTTGGACCATTCACTCAGTCTATCTAGGTCATCTTGTAGCCTCCTACTATCATCCTCTGTTTCAATCCTCCTCATAATTTTTGCATCGTCGGCAAACATTGAGAGGAACGAATCTATACCCTCTGGGAGATCATTTACATATACCAGAAACAGTATAGGTCCAAGGACTGACCCCTGCGGGACTCCACTTGTAACGTCTCGCCAATCTGAGACTTCACCCCTCACACAGACTCGTTGTCTCCTGTTGCTTAGGTACTCCTCTATCCACCGGAGTACCTTCCCTTTCACTCCAGCCTGCATCTCCAACTTTCGCACTAGCCTCTTGTGTGGCACTGTATCAAAGGCTTTCTGACAATCCAAAAATATGCAGTCTGCCCACCCTTCTCTTTCTTGCCTTATTTTTGTTGCCTGGTCGTAGAATTCAAGTAACCCTGTGAGGCAGGACCTGCCATCCCTGAACCCATGTTGATGCTGTGTTACAAAGTTCCTTCGCTCCAGATGCTCCACTAGTTTTTTTCGCACAATCTTCTCCATCAGCTTGCATGGTATGCAGGTTAGGGACACTGGCCTGTAGTTCAGTGCCTCCTGTCTATCCCTTTCTTGTATATCGGGACTACGTTAGCTGCTTTCCAAATATCTGGCAGTTCCCCTGTTGCCAGTGATTTGTTATACACTATGGAGAGTGGTAGGCACAGTTCTCTTGCTCCTTCCTTTAGAACCCAAGGGGAGATTCCATCTGGGCCTATAGCCTTTGTCACATCCAACTCTAGTAAACACTTCCTTACTTCCCCGCTGGTAATCTCAAAGTCTTCCAGTGGTTCCTGGTTAGCTATTCCCTCTCTTCCTCTGGAATTTCTCCTTGCTCGAAGGTGAAGACCTCCTGGAATTTCTTATTCAACTCCTCACACACTTCCTTGTCATTTGTAGTGAATCCTTCGCCCCTATCCTCAGTTTCATAACCTGTTCCTTTACTGTTGTTTTTCTCCTGATGTGGCTATGCAACAATTTAGGCTGAGTCTTTGCCTTGCTTGCGATGTCATTTTCGTATTGTCTTTCTGCCTCTCTTCTCATCCTGACATATTCATTCCTGGCATTCTGGTATCTTTCTCTGCTCTCCAGTGTCCTGTTATTCCTATAGTTTCTCCATGCCCTTTTACTTTGCTGCTTAGCTAGCCTACATCTCTGATTAAACCATGGGTTTCTCATTTTCATTTCTCTGTTTTCCTTTTGGACTGGGACAAATTTGTTTGCTGCGTCCTTGCACTTCTGCGTGATGTAATCCATCATATCTTGAGCCGTCTTTCCCCTGAGCTCTGTTTCCCATGCTATTTCTGCCAGAAATTTTCTTATCCCCTCATAGTTTCCCTTTCGGTATGCTAACCTTTTGGTTTCAGTATCCCTCCTCGAGTTCAAAAACCCTTCTTCCACCAAGTACTCAAACACCAGTACACTGTGGTCGCTCATTCCTACTGGGTCCTCAAAACCGATTTCTCTTATGTCGGAGTGGTTCAGAGTGAAGACTAGGTCGAGTCTCGCTGGTTCGTCATTGCCTCTCATCCTTGTGGGTTCTCCGACATGCTGGGTTAAAAAGTTTCTTGTCACCACCTCCAATAGTTTGGCTCTCCACGTATCCTCGCCTCCATGCGGTTCCTTGTTCTCCCAGTCAATCCTTCCGTGATTGAAGTCGCCCATGATGAGCAGGTGGGATCTATTTCTACAGGCAGCAGAGGCTGCCCTCTCAATTATAGTGTTAACTGCCATGTTGTTGTTTTCATACTCTTGACTGGGTCTTCTGTCATTTGGTGGAGGGTTGTATATTACTGCTACTACTATTCTTGGTCCTCCCATTGGCATGGTGCCTGCTATGTAGTCTCTGAACTCCTCACAGCCCGGGATGGCCATCTCCTTAAAACTCCATTCCTTTCTCATGAGTAGGGCCACTCCGCCTCCTCCCCTACCTTCCCTCTCTTTCCTTATTACTGTGTACTCCTGGGGA
>WNGS01165339.1:19861405-19877753 GCA_020271785.1 Procambarus virginalis | reverse complement strand
CGATATACTGCATTGGTCATCTGTTGGGGCTCGTGACACCCGTCAACGACATTTTCTTCCTTGTCCCCGGTCGCTCCGTGGCTTCTGGCACCCACCACCATAGAGAGAATGCAGCCGGCGATGACATGCTGCTCCTCTCGTTGACGGGGCGGCGCCTGCTACTCTGGCGGCGTCTTTGTGCGGGTTTTCCTTGACACACTTCCCAGGGGGCCCTCCTCCTTCACTCTCCTGAAAACGTACATGTACATGTGCGGCGGAGAATGAAAGGGCAGGAATCATGAGAGAGTGGGAAAAAGCAATTCTGTGTCTTCTAACCCCAGTCAGCTCTTTCCCGTTTTCTGGTACGTCTGTCGTCTTTCGGTTGAGCTTCCCTCCGGTCCTTTCTAGGGCTTGTGGGTCCTCTTCTCGGCAGTTTCTGGATGTTTGGCCTTCTGGTTCTTTTGTGCATATATCTCCTCTTCACGCTGTCTTGGCGCTCCTCGTTTTCCTGTGGGCGATTTTGCTCCTTTTACCGAGTCTTCGCTCCTGCCCTTCTGCCGGGTGTTGGTGCGGGGCGGCTCCTTATGCAGGTTCCTTCCCTGTCGGCTGCACTTGTGGTGGTGGACTTGCACGCTTGTGGCATTTTGGTTTTGGTCCTGCGTTTTCTTTTCCCTCCTGGGGCTGTCATAGGATTGGCTTGCAGAAGGTGTAGAGGCGCTTGGGACTGTTCCTGGGTCTTGCACCTTGGTTTCTGCTGCTCGCTTTCGGTATCGATGTTCCTTCTGTGCCGTTTCGCAGGCTGCATCGTGCATTGTTTCACCTCCGGCCTGTTTCTGCATTGCCTGTGCCGTCCAGGTCTTTGGACAGGGTGCTCTCCTGTTTTTCTTCTCCTTGGTGGTTGTGGCTCCTCGGGGCCAGGTTTGCTTTGCCTCGGCTATCTTTTGGCATTGGCCTCTGGGGGTCGTGTGGCAGTGCTTCATGCTCTTCTCAGGCGCAGTGGTTTCTTGGCTCCTATGATCTTGGTCATAGTTTTCTTCGTCTGTGGCCGTTCTCCCTTTTTCTGGCGAATGTTGTGCCTGCTGCTTTCCGGAGGGGTCCTTTTGGTTGTTGTCTCGACTTCGTGTTGAGGAGTGGTTCACCGACCGCCTCCCGGGTATGTCCCCTTGTTTTCTTAGGTAGTCTTTGGTGAGGTAGCTCCGGGGAGCCGTAGGGGCTCCCCCCAGAAAACCAGCGTTGAATGTAATGAAACGCCATTTTCTGGGTGAGTCCCGGAGGCTCCCCGGCATCCCTCCCACCCTCCGGTCGGCGGTTTTTCGTGGTTTTGATATCCAGCCTCGGAACTGGGGTGTGGATAGCCGGCGCGGGGGTCTGGGGCTCCCCCTTCCCCCTCCCGGGGAGGGGGGAGCTGCGCAGACATGCAGCGCTGCTGGTGTGACGTCATGCTAATTTACTCGTTTTTCTTTTGGGGAGTTCTGTCCACTCGTTTGTTAATTTTTGTTGTTAACCAGAATAGGGGTTGTTTTGTGGCGCTTACCTTTCTGGGTGCCTGTCCCGGTCGATGGCAGATATAGAATGCTCCAAATCACATGTGCATTCTATGGGCCATTGCTCCCCGTGCCTCTCTGAGGGGGACAGGTTCTGGCTCGTGGTCCCCGGTAGGCTAGAACTCCACCCACATCGACTGATGCAAAGTAGTTAGAATATCCATATCAGCCATGGATAGCTCCGGGGAGCCTCCGGGACTCACCCAGAAAATGGCGTTTCATTACATTCAACGCTGGTTTTTTCACCTCCGGCCTTCTCGTGCGCCACCTAAGCCTTCCTAGTCTTTGGAACGGTTTCTTTCTTTTCTTTCTTCTCCTTGTTTTGTGGACTTTTGTGAAGAATCAAAGGGTCCGGTGGTGGTGGATCTTGGTTACTTAGGCCGAGTGTGCTCCTGTATTACTGTTCACTATGCATGGTTGATTTGTTATACAATTTTATTGGGAGGTGTTGCAGTTTCTGTTCTTGGTTCAAAATTGTTCCACCGATCCAAGTGTCTTCTTATAGTACTCTTTGTTACTGTATCCATTGTTCACCAACACCTGTGTTATTCTTTCACACTCCCTACTCACATTGCTCCATTCAGAGCAGTGGGTAAGGGCTCAACGAATATAAGCATTGAGGACACTGACTTTATGTTTTTTATGGCACTCACTCTTATCATTTAGGCATAATCCTATGATTGGAGTGCCTGGATTTTAGAGTTGCATCCACATATCGTTTTTTAAGACTTCAAAAGCAGCCAAGGCTGCTTCACCCAGTGGAAAAATCTTACTTTTTACCTAAGGTTGAATCATGTAATAAAAATAAGGGATCTATTTGGCATAATAAGCGAACATTTCCAGTGCCCTCCTCAAAACTCCTACATTTGTAGGTCATGGTAATTCTTGATTGTAACACAATCTTTGCTGAGTTTACATAGTTCTCTCAGAAACTCATCAAAGGTCCTACTAGGCTGCCGCTGCTGCCGTATAGCTAAGAGGCGTCTAGCAAATATCACATTGCAATTTTTCACATACACATTATGTAGCATTGATGTGGCTTTTTCAAAGGTCGTACATTCCTCAATACATTCATATACACTATGTGATACACTGTTCACCAAAGTTCTGAGTTTGTCAAGAACATTTTCCTTAAGACTCCTCAGTGAAGTTTACAAATTTCCAATGTCAGTGTTTCCACTCTTTGGCTGTTGTAGGCGAGTCGGAATCAATATCCAGATGAATGAGCCTTAGTAGCTTGTCCGTGGTAGAGTTGACATAGCTAAGTAAATTGAGTTGATCAGAATATATTTAAAGACTTGAATACTTAATCTATCTTTACTTAACCCTGTTTACTACATACTATATGAAATAATACAAAGCAAATGTATTAACAATATCTCGGATGGAAATTACAAATTAACAAAATAATGAATCTTACAAACAAGAACAAATTCTATCTGATGAATATGATATTTAGAAATATCACATTTTGCAATATGTCTAGTATAGGACTGGCGATGTCTCCCTCAATTAGCTTTGACCAACTCACATCCACAAGTTGTTATTTTTTATTTGTCTTGTAATCTGAAATGTTATATTGTTTTGTGTTGTTTGTAAATCAAACACACAGAAACATATATGAGAAATGTCACTAGTTTCTGGCTTATTTTTTTCAGGAAGAACCCCAAACATCGAGCAGATTTTGCTCATTATGGGGATTCAGACTACAATGAAAATCCTTCAGCCTCTGAAGATTCAGATGATGACCGACCTCAGTGTGAATTTGGTGTTGATTGTTATCGAAAAAATCCTCAACATCGTCGAGACTTCCGTCACAGTAGAGTTCCACAACCACAACGGAAAGCAAAACGAAAAGGTTAGATTCATATAGTCTGTTTCTAGGGAGGAGCTCCTTGTGGATCCCTGAAGCAATCTTGCAGAGATGCCCCCTAACTAGTAGATTATATAGGCTGTGGGAATGAGTTTGGTCTACCAGGGACCAGAGTCAGAATCTGGCCCTCCCCACAGAGGCACAGAGAGCAAGTGACACTGCCACCTCACCAAGTAGGGGCACCCAGAAAGTCAGCAAACCAGTACAGACCACAGCATGGGTTCAAAGAGACTGAAGCTTCACAACCCACCAAATGAACTTCACCAACAATGTAAACAAACGATGACATATTTCTTGAAAAATGCATGTGCTAGTTTGTCCTGCCCCTCCCAATCATTTGTGGAGGCAGAGGGGTCTGAGCTCAGGCTGTCCACTGGCTCAAGCCCTCAATTCCTCCACCGATGCAAAACCTTCCAGATATCTGTAGTAGGAACCCAGTAGCTGTGGCTGACCCTTGTGCTTTTCAGCTAAGTGTTTTCCTGTGTGCTTTGTTGTGTACACTGTGGATATTGTATGGATTTAGCTTTTAGAGTGCTTTGAGCTGCATGTCCTCAGGGCTACTGTCCCCAAGTGCTCTCTAGTGCTGCCCCTGCACTGACAGAATTCTCTTCTCTAGTGTGTTCGAGAGTGTGCTCCCTTAAAGATCCTTCCTGCTTGGGGTGCCCTTGCCTTGGGTGAGTCGGGAGTCTTGTTGCCTCTCTGTCTTGACCTGGGTTAGGAGCGAGTGTTGGTTGGTGGGATGCACTGGTGGCATGCAAACTTGTACAGTATATATGGTGCACCAAAGTCGGCCTTCACAGCTGTTTAGTCGGCTTACTTTTAGGTCTGGCGTGGCATCCCCATTGCCTGGGAGTCCTGCTTGGTTTATTCATCAGGCCCTGGAAATCCCCTACAGGTTTAATTGGGCTGTGGAAATTCCCTCCAAGTCAGTTCTTGCCTTGTGCAAGTTTGAGGGCTGTTCGTCATATGTGCCATAGGGGATATGATCATTCGTATTACCTCTGCCATACCACCTGTTGGGTCAAAGACACCTACAACCCAGAGTTCTGTGGGTTTCCACTTCCCATGTTGACACTTTTATCTGACCCTCCACATAGTTAGTGTGTATTAGGTGGCTACCACTTTGCAAGTTCATTTTGCCTACTTGTAGCAGTCTAGGTTGTGTGCCCAGTTGGATGGCCCAGAGTTGGCATTCCCACAAAATGCACTCAAAAAGAATTACTGGAAAAATAGGAAGATAGATCTTCAGTTTCTTAATGAACAGAATCCGGGCCTGCGGGCCGCTCCGAGCAACAGCCTAGTGAACCAAACTCTCACAAGTTAAGCCTGGCCTCGGGCCAGGCTTGGGGAGTAGAAGAACTCCCAGAACCCCATCAACCTGGTATCAACCAGAATCCTGTGTGTAATAATTGATGAAGTACAATCCGAATCATCCAACTTGAAAAGCTCAGTCCCCCAGGGTACTGTGTATTTGCTGCAGCACTTTTTATCATTCTCATTTTGGATATAGACAAGGACACAAACCATAGTACTGTGTCATCCTTTGCAGATGACACTGCATGTGAAAAAATATATAATTAGTTAGTAGTTAGTAACAGTTGATTGATTGACAATTGAGAGGCAAGCCGAAAGAGCAGAGCTCAACCCCCGCAAGCACAACTAGGTGAATACACTAGGATTTTTATGAGGGCAGACAACATAGAGAACACATAGCAAACCTCCAATCTGACCTGACCAATCAAACCTCATTTAAAGTCAGGTGTTTCAATTTGCGACAAAAAATATGATGTTTAAGGAAGATAAGTTCCAGTTCCTGCGCTATGGAAAAAAACAAAAATATAAAGGTAAAAAATTAAAAAAATATATTTAAAGCAGTCAAATTACACCATAGAACGAAAGAACAATTTAAAAGATCTGGGTATAATCATGTCAGAAAACCTTATTTTTTAAAAAATGCAATAAAGCAGTTGTCACAACTGCAAGAAAAATGACAGATTAGATAAAAAGAACCTTTCAAACAAGAGATGATACACCAATGATGATACTCTTCAAGACACTAGTTCTCTCTAGGGTGGAATACTGCTGCAATCCACTCAATAAAACATCAAAATTATTGGGACCAATTAAAATGTTTAAATCTATATGCTCTAGAGAACAGGCGAGAGAGATACATAATAATCTGCAGTTGGAAAATATTTGACAGACTGTTTCCAAATCTGTACATGGAAATAACATCATATGAGACCAGGTGGAATGGCAGGATGTGCAAAATATCTCGCTTGAAAAGACCTTTCAACACACTTCCGCTGCACATAAGGCCACATATCTTTGTTTCTTGAACAATATGTTCTATGAGCATCTCATTGAAGTATGCCATAAAACAGTTCATTTCACTCATGTTCTCACCAGTTTATGGGAAACGTCCGTAACCCCTATATTTGTAACATCAAATTTGTGAAACAAAGTGAGCACCGACTCCCCACCTGCTGTTCTACTGGTGGTACCACCAACACCACAGCTATGTATCCTAGTACCAACAAAAGTATGTTAGCTAGGAGATGAAGCCTGTCTACTACACATACTGCAGGCACGAACAGATGAAGAGAATGGCATATAAGGTAAAGATGAGGGCATTCTTCCCTCATTTTTCCCATGTGACATCACATGGCAGTATTTCACTGGGCGAGAAGTTGGTGGCAGAGCTATGCCTGGTAACACCACATATACTGTACTGCTAAAACTATTATCAGATTCCACATCACTAAATCCAGAAAATGCGTCATATTCCACAGGTTTGTGGCCCAAAGGAACAGCATGTTGCACAGACTTATATGGCCTGTCTCATGGTGAGAGTGGTGGTGTGGAATGGGGGCATAGCAGCAGTGGTGAGGGTGTACACATCACCCTGGGTGTACACACGTGTGTGTCAATATCACTGTTTATATCACTTCATTCTGAGCCCTGATAATAATCTTCTTTAAAGTAATTTTCCTCGTATGCCAGAAATGGTCTATCTTGAATTTCTTCATCAGTTAGCATTTGTGTAGACAGTGGCATTGTGAGGCCGAGGATCGTGTAAGATTATATATCTCTCGAGTATATCTCTGGGAACTGCAAAATACCCCTCAGGGCCCACATTGGGTGCCAGATGTGATATTATATACCTTGATTGGACTATAGTTCCTGGGCAATCTAGCTTCATGAGTGGATGCCAGATGTGATATTTAAAACTCGATGAGAATATAGGCAAATGCTGGAGTGCAGTTTCCTGGCACTCCTACCACTAGGTTGTTGCTCCTCAATTGCTTGTAGCAATCTTCAGGGTAGCCAATGGGTCCTCACACCAAATTTAAGTACAGGTATTTAGTGTTTGGGCTATGATTAGGTTTGATCCGAAGAGCCGACAACAGTCAAATTCACAAGATAAGATTGTAACTTGCAGCAGGGGCACTCTTAGGAGGCAGTACTCTTGGCAGGTGTGACATAAAGACACATTGGCATTTAAAAATTATTTATTCAACAAACTTACTTACTAATGCAACACAAGAAAAAGTTAACATTTACATTAATGTCTCGAGTTTCAATTGACAGCTATTCAATTACCTGTGCAGACATGTGCGTTGTGCACTTCTCAGGCACTTAACCCCATGTGGTTGACATACGAGAACATATGAATGACCAGGTGAGGTGCAGCTGACGAATTGGGCAGCACTGGATCACGCGGAGCGCGACACAAGCTGATAGGCGAGGACGTCTATCCACTGGGTGGTATGCGTGCATGCCAACACTGGGTGTCGTAACACGTGGTGGCAGGCACGGCGATGGCAGGAAAATACTAAGTGCACAGAAAGGGCTGTAATTTACTTATTTCACTCAGAAGAAATCAGTTCACTGGGAAACCTCTTCTTATTACCTTCTAGTCACTTATTGTAGCAATGCAGTCAGGGCTGGCGGATGACTACGGACAAGGATGATAATCACGGATCTTAACACTGCAATCTGTTGCTCTCTGCAGAGATCACATGGTTGTACTCTCTCTATATTTCTCGAATCACAATTAATCTTCCACAATATCGCAAACTGGATTCTGACTCCAATTCACGGTAGAGGGAATCAGACTGGATTGCCAAGAACAATTTATGTCGCATTAGGTGGAATTCTTAGCTGATTGGCCAATCAGAATAAGAATCCATGGCTTGCCAAGTGTTGCGACTGGTACAGAATGCTGGACAGCGTGAGGTGGCCTACCCTGGTGGCTACACACACTTGTCCTCTTATTCCTTAAAAGAACCAATCAGTGACCAGGCATATGGTGCCTAACCCAATCGGGGCCTACCCTCGAGTAGCGTGATGTTCGTGACATCACTGAAGGAGGCCTGTGTTTACTTGATTGTTGGAAAAGGTCTTGACCTGCCAACCACATCCTCTCTTCAATACCATGCCACTCTATAATGGGATATTTGCATCCTTAGTTTTTGCTGTACTCTACATTACACCTTGCTGTAACTTTCTTATGCTGGCACCCACAACGGCCATTGTGGTGCCAACGGACAGCTGTTGACATACACTGTCTTCAGATACCCAACAAGGAAGACTTAAGTCTCGTATTAACGAAACTAGATTTGGTGTTCTCTGTGTGCCCTCATGAGGGCTTCAAAATGACGGTGTCCACGCTCCACCACACATTTAAGCTAGCTGGCGAGCTATGCCCTTCACAGATCATGCATGAGCCTTGGTAGCTCGATACAATTTGAAGCCCTCCTTTCAATGCAGCTTACTCAAGATTTTTTTTTTAAGATAGATAGCAGCTGTTTATTATTGCCCCTGGCCAGCATCAGGTTGTAAAGGATGTAAAGGGTTTGGGAATAATGATGTCTGACGACCTAAATTTTAGGGATCATAACCGAACAAATATTGCGGCAGCTAGGAAAATGATAGGATGGATTATGAGAACTTTCAAATCCAGGGATCCCATCACAATGGTTGTACTCTTCAAATCACTTGTGCTGTCCCGTCTTGAGTACTACTCAGTACTCACTTCCCCATTCAGAGCAGGAGAGATTGCTGAAATAGAGGGAGTACAGAGAACATATACGGGATACATAAACGAGATAAAGCATCTAAATTATTGGGATCGTCTCAAAGCTCTCCGAATGTACTCGCTAGAAAGACGACGGGAGAGATATCAAATAATATACACGTGGAAAATACTGGAGGGCCAGGTCCCAAATCTGCACAGTAAAATAACATACTAATAACATACATGAAAGCAGCCACCTCACAGGAAGCGGCACGCTCCACTACCCAGCTGATGGAAAGAAAAAGATCAGTGGTAGCTGTGGAAATTAAAGAGCAGGAAGGCTCCAACAGGACAGAGTGGAATGATAAGGACAATGCAGCAGTGAATGAAATACTGAAGGCACTAGAGATGGAAGGGGCTAAGCATAGAATTGAGAAGGTTTTCAGGCTAGGCGGGTACAACAAAGACCGAGACCGTGTGTTAAAGATAGTGTTTGCAAACGAGAACACAAAGGAGGAGATTCTCACAAAGAAAAGTCTCCTGCAACATGTGGGAGAATTAAAAAAAAGTATTCCTCCAGAGGGACATGATGAGGGAGGAGAGAGCCATAGCGGCAGAAGCAAGGAAGAAGCGCAGGGCGAGAGGGGAAAACCAGGAACTCTCAGCTCCCAACACAACATCTCCAGAGGTGAGGGGGGAACCCACAACCAGATACTGTACCCAGTAACACCAGAGGGAAGGGCAACCACACCACCCTCCTCTGCATAGAAAACCTCCCTATCCCAAATCCTCCCTGCCCCCACTCAAAAGCTCAGCCAAATCTCCCTCCCCCCCACACCCCATTCCCACCTGCTACCCCTCTCCTCCTCCTGCCATGTCTTCCCTCCGTCCTTTTCCTTCCGGTCCTCCCTCCCCCTTCATCCCATACCCTCCCTGCCCCCCCCCCCCTTCACTTGACCCCCGCCCCTCACCCCAGTATCCTCTGAGACCCTGTTATCCACCTCACAAATCCTCACACCCATGGAACAGCTTCCCCCACCAGCAGAACACTCACCAAGGAGGCGATTTGAGAAGGGACAGAAGAAAGTGAGCCTCAGAGCAATGTACACTAACATACATGGAATTTCAAAGCAAATGAGCTTGGAGAATAGGTACTAGAGGAAAACCCAGACATAATAGCACTCACAGAAACAAAGCTAACAAAAACCATAACAAATGCAGTGTTCCCACAGGAATATTATGTTATGAGGAAAGAGAGAGAAGGAAGCTGTGGTGGTGTAGCTCTGCTGGTAAGAAAGGGCTGGGACTTTGAGGAGATGTTTATTCAGGGCTGTGAGGGTCTCAGTGACTACATAGCAGGTACCATAACAACTGGAGGACAAAAAATATAGTTGTAGTCATATATAATCCACCACCAAATGACAGAAGACCCAGACAGGAATATGATAGAAACAACATGGCCACCATTAACATAATAGAGAGAGCAGCTTCTGTTGCCAGCAGGAATGGATCTGGACTGCTAATCATGGGAGACTTCAACCACGGGATAGAACTGGGAAAACAGAGATCGCATGGAGGCCCAGAAACATGGAGAGCTAAGCTGCTGGACGTGGCAACAAGACACTTTCTAAGCCAGCACATCAAGGAACCAACAAGAATGAGAGGAGAAGATGAACCAACCATGCTCAATCTGATATTTACCCTAAATGAAGATATTCATTATCTTCATTATATCATTATATTATATCTTATATTATATCATTATATTATATATATATTATATCATTATATTATATATTATATTATATCATTATATATTATATTATATCATTATATTATATATTATATATATCATTATATTATATATTATATCTTCATTATATTATAAATGATATAATAGGATATTCTACCCTATTGGGCGGTCTGTTGTTGTTGGAGGGGAGGGAAGTCGTACCGCGCGCGCTCCGTTAAAATCGTGACATTAACCGGGATTTCTTAGGACCACAGCCTTGGATTACCGATTACAGGCATAACAAGTGCATAGTGACCCGCTGGAAAATTTGAAAACAGTCATTATCAACGGAACTTTGTGTTAAATAGATAATAAACGGGAGACCACGTGTGGGCCAGTGCATGAGGCTTTGTGTACGTGCGTGTATGGAAAAAAATAGTGAACGGTGATTCGTGGAACAGTGAAGTGGAACGGGTACCACAACAACATATAAGTTGGAAGTGAAGGAAAATCGTGCATAGAATATTATAAATATAGAATGCTAGAAATATAGAATAGTGGCAAGAGGCGGCATCAGTAGGCTGTTTCCACAAGCCACGCGAGCCCCCCAGGGCACGTCCCACAGGGATAAAATACGGAAATCATATAGTGTACTATGGAAATGTGAATCTAATAATTAGCAATAAAGTGAGTGAATACCATTGCAAGCCGGAAATTAGGCGGAAAATCCCTTGTAAGAATACAAGCAAAGAATAAATCAGTGTTATAAATCGAGTAGCTGGAAACTCGTGACATCAACCTGGGACGACAAGAGGTCACCTGTACCGCACCGGGGACCAGCTTCGCTACCCTACGCTAAGTACCTGCCATAAAGTTTGAACAAAATAACATACATAATATTACAAATCTACGGTATACATATAGTATTATAAATATTAAATATATAAAATATACATATAACTTTATAAAGAGTTAAAAGGACTGACATCAACAAGTGATCCACACAGTAAACCACAAATACATAATACATCAGAAAATGGAGAGGTGTGGCGAGTGCTCGGGAGTACTGGGAAAACGTAATGTAGGCGTAACGTGTTGCATCTGTAACATGAGATTTCACCTGGGCTGTACAGAAGTATCTCCAGGATGCACAAAAAGGCAAGGAATTTACTGGGTCTGCAAAGATGACAGATTAATGTTAGAGAACATAACTAAACTGATGAAAAACATTCCCGAGTCACAGAGATTACCATTCACAGACAAGCTACCAGTGATATATGCAGACTGGGATAAGACAACATTGGTTAACGACCAAAACCCAGGAACAGATAGTTTAGAGAACCGCAGCAGTAATGTGGAGGAAGAGGGTATTGTAGTACATAATAGCAGCAATATTGCAGAGTCAGGTAATATAAACGATGTGAGCAACAGTGAGACAGAGTGCATAAATGAAGGAATTGGGACGAAAAGCGGAGATGGCTCCAATAAAGAGGTAGACAAGACAGACACAGATATAAATACCTTGAAAAACGCAAAACCGGAACACATTTGCAAATTCTACGCTAAAGGAATATGCAAATATGGAAAATTAGGAACAAAATGCCATTTTCTGCATCCTCGAAAATGCAGGAACATGTTGGCGAGGGGTACATGCCGTTTTGGAACAGGGTGTAGATACTTCCACCCAAATTATGTCAATTTTCAATTAGGGACAAAAAATGCTACAATCTTCAGTGTCCGGAATTCCACGTGAGAGGTACACAACGTTATAGACGGGAAAATCAGTATGACACTACTGGCAATTTTTTAGAGGAAGGCAGAAACAGAGCAGAAAATATAAGAGAGAGGAACAGTCAGATGGAACCACCACAGGATTACAGAGGGAAGGGAGATACCCACAAGTCTGGAATACACATTACCAACAAACACACAGGTACTACACCACACAACACTCGCCCCACTACCGAAACTGGACGAATCACTTCGAAAACAACACACCCTGGACGCAAACACAGTGGCCCCCTTACCAGAGCCTCAGATATTAACACCAAGTAAGGCATCCAGCACTTCCACTACCACGATAACATCATTATATTTGCCAACATTCAAGGTATAAAAACACGCAAATCCAACAAAGTTCACTTTATAGATGGTCTCCTTCATGAGGCAAATGCAGTGTTTGCAGCCCTAACAGAAACCCACACAAAGGACTACCATGATGGTGAAATATGGATCTCAGAGTACAATCTTTTCAGATGTGATAGGAAACACCGGCTTCAGGGGGGTCAGCCTATACATCAAAGACACACTCATCTGTACTGAGCTGCTAAACACCTCAAATGATATGGTGGAAGTGCTGATAATCAAATAGAGATTATAAATGTAGTTATTGTCCTTGTATATAAGTCACCGGAGGCAAACCCTCAGCAGTTTAAAGACCAACTACTGAAAGTAGAACACTGCTTGGAAAACCTCACAAATCCAGCTCCGAACATCATCCTGCTTGGGGACTTCAACCTACGGCACCTGAAATGGAAGCACCTGGCTAATACAGTAATATCAGAAAGAATACCAGGAAGTAGCCTAATGAACAGGCACATGCAAATGACCTGCTACGGATGTGCGACAGGTTTGCCTTAAACCAGCAAATAGTAGAACCAACCAGGAAGGAGAACACGCTGGACCTCATTTTCACTAATAATGATGAATTGATCAGGAACATAATGATTACAAATACCTGTTACTCAGATCACAACTTAATTGAAGTTATGACAACCATGGGGAATAGACCTTCAAAACCAGTCCAGATTCCCGGTGGAGGAGATTTCAGCAAATTCAACTTCAATAATAACAGATAACTGGGAGCAAATAAACCAGGACTTCACAGAAATAAACTGGGAAGAACAGCTAGGAAATGCGAACCTGAACCAGTGCCTGGAAAAATAAGCTCAGTAGCACTAGAAATATGTACAAACCGCATCCCCCTAAGAAAAAAAGGAAGAGATGCAGATTGGAACGAGACGTCGTTCCCTATATAGGCGAAGAAAACGAATCGCGGTACAACTTGAGAGTCGCACCTATCTCAGAACGGCGAAGAAGGTTAGGTAGCGAAANTTCGCCCTGCTCCAACCCTTAGCCCCTGCTTTCGGCTTCCAAATGTCTGAGGGTTTTGGAGTCGGGGGAGGGGTTTTGCTTGGGATAAGGCTCGGCTGGCTTCGGGGGCTGTCCCTTCCAATTCGGGAGCGGAGGTGATTGAGCCCGTTCTTCCAGCCGAGGCTTCTTGTTCATCCCAGCCGCCTTCCTTCTCGGAAGCCTTTCCCTTAGACTCTGCCTTTTCTTCAGGGTGTGGTGTGCGTGGAAGAGGTCTCTGCCCCAGGGCCTATGTCGGGGGTTCCCGGGGAAGTCCGCTTGGAGCACTTGGACACCGTTTAACCATGCTTGGGCCCTTGTGCCTTCTGGGCAGAGATTGTTACTGCAGGGGCAGGGTTTTTCATACCTCTCTCCATGTATGACTGCGCGTTAGGAGCGGCTCTCCCCCAGGTTCGTTTATGTGTGCCTTTGGGTTCCTTGGATTAGATTTTCCACCATCAGAAAATGGCAGAATGATGGAACAGGTTTGCAAGATTTTCACATATATCTTGCAATTTATCTTGCATTTATCTTTACCTAATCTCTCAGAACCTCAATGTGGTTCATTGTCATGACGAACCTCGGATTTTCCCTAGGGCGGTTCAGGAAGCCCTTGGTGCGTACCTCCTGTGAGACCTGCTTTATGCCTTGGTGATGGATCTGGCTTCTTTTGAGTTCAGTTCGTCTTCCCCATATTGGGTGTGTTATGAGGTTTTGGAGTCTTCCTGACTGCCAGCCAGGAAGTCTGGTTGCTGCGTCGGTGTCTTTGACACCGGGCATCTTTCTGCGGCTCCGCGTCTTTTGGTAGATCGGGCCAGTGAGGTACCTTGTTGGTTTGCTTTACTGCTCTGCACTTCGCGTCTAATCTTTCTGATGCAGGTGTATTGCCATTTCTTTGGTGATCAGGTGGCTTCTTTGATGGTGTCCCTCCTGCAGTCTTCTTCCAGATGACAGTATGAAGAATCTTGGCCATCTTTTCGTCATTTCCTTTCTCTTCTGGGGTTTCCGTCGATTTTGGACAGGGTTGTTTTGTCCTTTTACTATTGAGTTTTTCTGTACCAGCGTCTCATGCCGAATACTGTTGCCTCGTATCACACGGCGTTGGCAGAGCCGCTCCAGCTTGCGTTCGGGGTGGATGTTACTTCCTCTACGTTCTGCAAAATTTCATGTGCATTTTCTGGGGGAAGCCCCTACGGCTCCCCGGAGCTATCCATGGCTGATATGGATATTCTAACTACTTTGCATCAGTCGATGTGGGTGGAGTTCTAGCCTACCGGGGACCACGAGCCAGAACCTGGCCCCCTCAGAGAGGCACGGGGAGCAATGGCCCATAGAATGCACATGTGATTTGGAGCATTCTATATCTGCCATCGACCGGGACAGGCACCCAGAAAGGTAAGCGCCACAAAACAAACCCCTATCCTGGTTAACAACAAAAATTAACAAACGAGTGGACAGAACTCCCCAAAAGAAAAACGAGTAAATTAGCATGACGTCACACCAGCCGCGCCGCATGTCTGCGCAGCTCCCCCCTCCCCGGGAGGGGGAAGGGGAAGCCCCAGACCCCCGCGCCGGCAAACCACACCCAAGTTCCTCGGCTGATGGGATCGTGCATGGTCGTGTGGCTCCAGCTCCAGTCTTGTCTCAGCACTGTGAATTGTTTTTCAGTGCTGCTCTTACGGTGGTCGTGTGAGCTGGGAGTAGTATTCTCAGGTACTCGGGCTGCATGTGCTTAGGGTCACCTTCCCTGAGTGCCCTGTAAGTACCCCCCTTGGGGCTTGGGGTTACCTTCCACAAGTCGCCTTGGTCTACCTCTGTTGGCTTTTCGCTGCTTGGCGTTTGGCCGCCCTGAGGGTTTGGGGGTTTTCCTCCCTTGTTACCTTGGGGTTAGTGGTAGTTTTAGCACTGGTGGGGCGCGGGGCACTGCGTTGCTAGTTTTCACCTATTACAGCGGCCGGTTCTGTTCCCTCTGGGTCCGTTGTCCACTTGGGTGGTTTTTTTTTCTTTTTGTTTTTGCGTGGTAGGGGGGTCTGCCTTTTTCCCCTTATATTAGGATCGTTTGTGTGGTGGCACCCCCTGCTTCGCCCTCACGAGTGGACACGTCCCGTGGGTTCAGCTTTTAGCAGATTGTTTGGTAGTTTGGGTAGCCGTTAGCAGTGCCCTGCCTGGGATAACCCTTAGCAGACCCAGTCTAGGGGCCCTGGAAAACCCTGCGGGGGCTCTCGGGTCCGATGGAGGAGTCCCTTGCGTCCCCTCTCGCTGTGTGCGAGTTTGAGGGTTGCTCTGTCCCCTTGTCTCAGGGTGACTCTCATTGTTTGTGCCTCCGTCATGCTGCCTGTTGGGTCGGTGACACATTCGACCCTGAGTCCTGCGAGCTTTGTGGCTTGTTCGTGACTCCAGTCACCCAGTCTGCTGATGAATTCCCGTGGGTGCAGGCAGCTCGCGCGTTGCAGGGTAGGTTGGTTGCAACGCGCTCAGGTTTGTCGCTTCCCCAGACGCCCCGATGCTGCCCCGCTTGTGTAGGTACACATTTGGGGGTTTTGGTCGTTTTGGCCTTGGTTCTTCCGCGCCCCTTGATTTTCCCCCTCTTGCTTCCGGCCCCTACGCATCTGTAGGCTTTGGGGTCAGGGCGGGGATCGAGGTTCTGAGACTTGGGCAGTTTCGGGGGTTGCCCCGTCTGGGTAGCTGCGGAGGCATTCGAGTCTGTTCCTCCTGCCGATGCTCCGGGGTCTGACCAGTGGGCCCCTTCTCTTACAGCTCTCTCGGCTGCCCCGGCCCCAGGGCCTAGTGTAGAGGCTCCTGGGGTTGGGGAGGAGCGACCTTGGGGGGCTTTGTGCTCCATTGCGCCCCGCCTGGATTCTGTCCTTCTGAGCGGGGCTTACTGTTGCGAGGAGTGGGGTTTTCTTGCCCCCCTCTGCGTACGAATTGGGCTTGGGTTCTGCTCCTCCCCGGGTTCGGTTCCATGTCCCTGTGGTTCCTTCGGTTCCGTCTTCCGGAGTTTTTTGGCTAACCGCATCTCTTCGTCTGCGGTGCCGTTGGCCTTTGCGGCTTACCTCCTGCGTGTTCCGGAA
>WNGS01165339.1:19849469-19861383 GCA_020271785.1 Procambarus virginalis | reverse complement strand
AGTTTAATTACCTAAGTGTATTACCTAAGTGTAGTTACAGGATGAGAGCTACGCTCGTGTGTCCCGTCTTCCCAGCACTCTTGTCATATACGCTTTGAAACTACTGACGGTCTTGGCCTCCACCACCTTCTCCCCCAACTTGTTCCAACCGTCTACCACTCTGTTTGCGAAAGTGAATTTTCTTATATTTCTCTTCGGCATCTGTGTTTAGCCAGTTTATATCTATGACCTCTTGTTCTAAGTTCCAGGTCTCAGGAAATCTTTCCTGTCGATTTTATCAATTCCTGTTACTATTTTGTATGTATGATCATATCACCTCTTTTTCTTCTTCTTCTTCTAGTTTTGGCATATTTAATGCTTCTAACCTTTCCTCGTAGCTCTTACCCTTCAGTTCTGGGAGCCACTTAGTAGCATGTCTTTGCACTTTTCCAGTTTGTTGATGTGCTTCTTAGATATATGGCACCAAACAACAGCTGCATATTCTAGCTTGGCCTAACAAAAGTCATGAACAATTTCTTTAGTATATCCCCATCCATGTATTTAAAAGCAATTCTGAAGTTAAAGCATAGCATAGCTCCTTGCACAATATTCTTTATGTGGTCTTCAGGTGATAGTTTTCTATCTAGAACCACCCCTAGATCTCTTTCTTTATCAGAGTTCTTTAAAGATTTCTCACA
Source organism: Procambarus virginalis (assembly GCA_020271785.1). Taxonomy (NCBI): domain Eukaryota; kingdom Metazoa; phylum Arthropoda; class Malacostraca; order Decapoda; family Cambaridae; genus Procambarus; species Procambarus virginalis. The sequence continues at coordinate 19,860,706 of WNGS01165339.1, read as the reverse complement.
TAAATATAGGTTGTGTGGGGTCTATGTTCTCCTATTCCACATTCCATAACATGACATTTATTAACATTAAATTCCATTTGCCAAGTGGCTCCATATACTTATTTTATCCAGGTCTTCTTGAAGGGCATGACAATCATCTAAATTTCTTATCCTTCCTATTATCTTAGCATCATCAGCAAACATGTTCATATAATTCTGTATACCACTGGTAGATCATTTATGTAGACAATAAACATCACTGGTGCAAGAACTGAACCCTGTGGTACTCCACTTGTGACATTTCTCCAGTCCGATACATTGCCTCTGATCACAGCCCTCATTTTTCTATCAGTCAGAAATTTTTCATCCATGTTAGAAGCGTACCTGTCACTCCTCCAATATTTTCCAGTTTCCAGAACAACCTCTTATGTGGAACTCTGTCGAAAGCCTTTTTTAGGTCCAGATAGATGCAGTCACCCAACCATCTCTTTCCTGTAATATCTCTGTTGCTCGATCATAAAAACTGAGTAAATTCGATACACAGGATCTACCAGATCGAAAACCATACTGTCTGTCTGATATTATATCATTTCTCTCCAGGTGTGCTACCCATTTAGTTTTAATTATTTTTTCCAATATTTTGACTATTACACTTGTCAATGATACCGGTCTATAATTAAGGGGGTCTTCCCTGCTTCCACTCTTGTAAATTGGAACTATGTTAGCCTTTTTCCACACATCAGCTACAACTCCTGTAAACAGGGATGCCTGAAAGATCAGTTGAAGAGGGATGCTGAGCTCAGGTGCACATTCTCTCAGAACCCATGGTGAAACTCCATCTGGACCAACTGCTTTGTTCTTATTTAGCTCTTTGAGCATTTTTTCCACTTCGTCTCTAGACACCTCTATGTGCTCTATGTTGTTCTCTGGAATTCTTATTGTATCTGGTTCCCTGAAGATTTCATTTTGTACAAACACACTTTGGAACTTTTCGTTTAATGTTTCACACATTTCCTTTTCATTTTCCGTGAATCTATTTCCCATTTTCAACCTCTGAATATTATCCTTTACCTGCAATTTGTTGTTTATGAATTTATAGAATAGACCTGGTTCTGTTTTACATTTGTCTGCAATCCCTTTTTCAAAATTTCTTTCTGCCTCTCTCCTCACTGCCGTGTAGTTGTTTCTCGCATCTTTGTATCGCTGGTATGATTGGGGGTTTGGCCTCTTCCTGTATTGATTCCATTTTTGTGTCTTTTGGTCTCTGGCCCTCTCGCACTTTCTGTCGAACCAATCCTGTTTCCTAGTTCTGCTTCTCTGTTTTGGTATAAATTTTTTGTGCCTTTATCATATATTTCACAAAACTTGACATACATCTCATTCACTTCCTTGCCTAGCAACAAGTCTGTCCAATTATACTCCCTAAAAAATTTTCTAAGGTTGCCATAATGTCCTCTCCTAAAGTCAGGTTTTTCAATTGCATCGACCATCATATTTTCTTCCAGATTATAACGCATTGCATACTTTATCCCCAAAAGACATGGTCACTTTTACCCAGGGAGGAAGGTACTGAATGTCAAATATTTCTTCCTCCTTCCTGGTAAATATCAAATCTAGCATGGAGGGAACGTCACCTTCCCTCATCCTCGTAGCTTGTTTAACATGTTGATACAAGAATGTTTCCAGGATGAGGTCTACAAATTTACAGGTCCAGAAATCTTCTGTTTTAGCTTCATATGCTTCCCAGTCTATGGATTTCAAGTTGAAGTCGCCGACTATCAACAGTCGTGAACTATCGTTATCCGCTCTCGCTATGATCTCTCTCATTATCGTTATAAGACCTTCTCGTTTACTATCTAGCTCCTCCTTTGACCATGTGCTGCTTAGCGGTGGACTATATGCATTTATGATCACTAGTTTATCATCCTCATGGCAGATCTCTAGTGCTATTATGTCAACTTCTTGTGGATTGGTAGTCATTATTTCGTTCACCTTTAGGTGTTCTTTCACCAGCACAGCAACGCCACCGCCTTTCCTAATTTTTCTGTCCCGTCTCCAAATTGAGTAGCCCCTTGGGAATATGACCTCATTTAAAATATCATCTTCAAGTTTTGTCTCCGTGAGTGCAACAATGTCTGGTGTCTGCAGCTGTATTATATCACTTAACTCCAGTATCTTTGACCTTACTCCATGTTAGTGTAACATGGTGTGTGGTTAGTGGTTAATATGCTTCACTTGTTGTGTGGACCACTCTGGCTGGTGTTTCGTTAGTGGTTAATATGCTTCACTTGTTGTGTGGACCACTCTGGCTGGTGTGTGGTTAGAGGTTAATATGCTTCACTTGTTGTGTGGACCACTCTGGCTGGTGTGTGGTTAGAGGTTAATATGCTTCACTTGTTGTGTGGACCACTCTGGCTGGTGTGTGGTTAGTGGTTAATATGCTTCACTTGTTGTGTGGACCACTCTGGCTGGTGTGTGGTTAGAGGTTAATATGCTTCACTTGTTGTGTGGACCACTCTGGCTGGTGTGTGGTTAGAGGTTAATATGCTTCACTTGTTGTGTGGACCACTCTGGCTGGTGTGTGGTTAGAGGTTAATATGCTTCACTTGTTGTGTGGACCACTCTGGCTGGTGTGTGGTTAGAGGTTAATATGCTTCACTTGTTGTGTGGACCACTCTGGCTGGTGTGTGGTTAGAGGTTAATATGCTTCACTTGTTGTGTGGACCACTCTGGCTGGTGTGTGGTTCATATGGTTTACTTATTGTGTGGTCCACTTGTTTGATCCAACTTGTCATATGAAGAAATTATTAATTGTAACCTGTGATAGAATGGGAAAGTTTTCCACCAGTCTGTGAACTCTGTCCCAACATCGTAAGCAAATTCGCACGTCCCCCGTTTCGTCGGGGAACGTTTCCCCGTTGGGGTCAAGCCAGAGTAAGCTGAACCGGGTGAGTAAATCTGGCCTGAAAAATGTGCGACCTAGCCGGAGATGCGGCGAATCAGGATATGTCGAATCAAGGTTGTACTGTAATAAATATCATAACATAAAAAGTGGAAGAATTCACGCATTTCCTGAAAGTGTAATAACATATGATTACTATTATGCTGACTTATTTGTGATGTTATATGATACAATAAAATACACTTTTATTTAAAAGATTGTGTGTACAAAGAACATAGGTATAGGAGTAATGTACAAATTGTAGGGACAGGTATTACACAATCTATGAAGCCACTATCACGCAAAGCGTTTCGGGCAAAAACATAAAATGTTGAGATGTACTCGAGTGCAAATGAAAATATACTGACATTATAATTGTCAATTGACAATTGAGGTACAGTACCGTATTATCAAAGAAGGCAATATAACACAATGTGCTGCACAAGATTAATTAATGTACTGGATTTCATACAATGAAATTAAACTAAGTCCATAAACATTAGTTTGAAATGGATGAAACAAAATAAACAAATGTTTCAAGGTACAGTCAGCCACGTGCTATTCGAACCCCTCGGAACCGAGACTTAATGGATAACATGTTGTGTTCGGATAAGTGGTTAGTCATCCTGAAAAGTTGGGGGGGGGGGGGAATTGGCAATTTTGTTGCCCAAAATTCAAGTTTGTACTCACCAATATACATATGTTCTGATCTGTTTGTTAACAATGCTTCATGAACTATAATCTTCAAGTTATTTAGATAGAAAAGGTTGTGGGGGATGATGATAGTGTTGGGTTGACTGAAATGGAGATTAACCCTTTAACTGCACAACGCGCCTGCAGGCCCACGTCTGGGGTGTGCTACGCGCCTCCGGGTATTTGTATTTTTCACTTTCCATTCAAAACTTCCGCGGCTACATGGGGTTCACATCAGCTTCCTCAGGGCTCTTGTAAACAGACGCCATCTTTAAAAAAATCGTGGTCCACATTCCCGGATGTGACAGCCTCGGTAGTGAGTGAGCAACCAAGGTTGGCGCTCGCAGCATGAGCGCACAGCACTGCTGTTCAGCGTGTGACCACAGTATCGCCTAATAATGTCAAAATATATATATAATGTGTATTATTTAGCCATGATAGTATTATAGAAGAGCCTGAGTGTGATAATGACTGGGTACAATGTTCAGATATCAGTGATTCAATGCTGTTCACGATATTCACAGCGCTTGCCACAGCACCACAGCATTATTTTGTCCATCTAGGAATCTTCAAATGACTTTTTAGGTTCCTTTTCAAAATAAACTTGTGGTCAATTATTCATTTACAGGAATTAGTGACCAGGATTGTGGTTATAATTAGTGTTGTGCATAGTATTGTGGAAGAAGGAATTTTGGTGAGGGAGGGAGGAAGGGAGAGAATTGAGGTAGCCTCGCTATGTGTGGCAGCCACTCTTGGTTTGCTCACCATACTAGCTTCGTGGTTTGCTACGGGGAACACATATATACAGTGTGTGTGTATATAGTGTAATAACAGCATCAGGAGTAGAGGAGCTATTTTGGTGAGGGAGGTGATGTCGTAATCGTAGCGTCGTCTGCTGTGTGATTTCTCATGCAGTGTATGGTGGCCACTGTACTGTTTGGATACAACACCGGCTTACTTGCATAGTTCTGGTAAATAAAACATGTAGATAGGTATATATAACATGTGTAAATAGTGTAACAAAAACAATAACAGTATGGTGGGAAGAGCAATGTTGGCGAGTAAGATGTTGGAGTGAGGGAGGGCTGGCTGGGTGTGGCTGCTCACACTCGTGGTCTTCTGAATGTGTTGATGGTGAATGTATATAGTGTATGACAGTGTATAGTGTGTACATATGTTGTAAATATACATAAATGAACATGAAACATTGGTGTGAATAACTGTATGAAGGGAGGAGCAATGTTGGCGAATACAATGTTGGAGGAGTGAGGGAGGGCTGGCTGGGTGTGACAGCTCACACTCGTGGTGTTCTGAATGTGTTGATGGTGAATGTATATAGTGTGTGACAGTGTATAGTCTGTAAATAGACTGTATATATACATAAATTAGCATGATACATGGTAAATATGTGCAACATGTGTGTACACAAGTGTCATGCACGTAACACAGTGTCTTCGGACAGTACGGGTGTTTTACTGCCATAATATAGTGTACGTGTTCATTATACATAGGATTAGCACATAAAAACAAATAAAATGTATTTGGAATTGTGCGCAAAAAATGAACAAAAATATATTCGCGGCAACTCGCGCACCCCTTCCCGGGCGCCCTACTGGCCTTGGAGCCACCTGGGGTTTCATGGCCCTTGTTTGGCCTTGGGTAGGGAGTAGTATTGTTCTGGTTGGGGCATCAAGGTGTTATGCAGCCAGCTACCTAAGCAGCGGCCGATTCCTGTTTCCTCTGGGGACATTGTACTTTTGCAGGGTTTTTATTTTCTTTTTGTTTGCTTTGCCTGATGGGAGTCTGCCTGGTGTAGCTATTGGTGGTAGCCACACCAGGCTACCACACAAGAAGCCCATGCTTGTTGTGTTCCCGGACGCCTCATCTCTTGGCTGGGGTTTTGTGACTGTGCTCACTAGGCCAGCCTGGGGCGGTGGGCTTTGTTCTTTTTTCGGGCTCACAGCACGGTGTGGGAGTTTGCCTTGCTTGCTCGGTGTCCAAACCCGGAGCGTTTTCCGTGGCTCTACCTCATCCAGCAGATCGGGCCAGTCCGGTATGTGGTTGGTTCGATCTACTTCTCCGCTCATCGCTTCTGGCTTTTTTGACGTGGGTATATCACCACTTGTATGGTGATCAGGAGGCTTCTCTCATGGTGTTCCACCTGCGGTCCTCGTCTCTGCGACAGTATGAGATGTCTTGGCAGTCTTTTTGCCATTTCCTCTTCATAGTTTGACTTTCATTTCTGTTCGGGTTGCCTTGTCTTTCCTCTCCCTCCCCGAGAGGGGAAAGGGGGGAGCCCCGAACCTACACGCTGGCTACTCACACCTCAGTTCAGAGGCTGAGCATCAGAAATGAAACTGCTGACTGGAGGGAGGGAGGGAGGTGCCAGAGAGCCTCCGAGGCTCACCCAGAAAATGGCATTTCCTTATATTTAATGCTGGTTTTCTGTGGGGAGCCCCTTCGGCTCCCTGGAGCTACATAACCAAAGATAAGTAAAAAGAGGGACTTACTCGGGAGGCGGCCGCACCTAGTAGATGAATTCGAAGACAAGACAACTGGCTGCAAAATGCGACCCAAGGCCACACACATACGACTGGGACCAGTAACATTTACCAAATAATGGGTGGTCAGGACCCTGTTCGACCTCCAAAACTCCCGCGCCCAAATGTCAGCCCAGGACATGATGCCAAGCACAGCAGTCAAAGCAGCATACTTACTAACATCATGGGCACGAGGGAAGACCGTAGGCTGGCTAGACTTAATAATCCTTCAATTGACCTGAGAGACCCAAACAAGGAAAGAGATATCAGAACAACCCAAAGCGCATCCGTGTCCATGGTTACAGAGACCAAGGCGCGCAAGTAACAGCCCAGAGCCACAACTGGACACAACACATGATGCACCCCCGGCCTGACCAACCGAGCATCAATAACCCACGAATCCCTCCGAAGCTCTCCGTCTCGTTCTTTGCCAGAAGGAGACTGCTGCAACCGAACAAAATGTCCACCAGGACCAAAAGAGCAGAAACCTCTGTGCCAGAGGAGAGGATGAAGCTCACCAACCCGACCCCTAGAGGCCAATGCCAACAGAAACAGAGCCTTGTGAAAGCAATCTCAAACCAAAGGGGCCATCACAAACCGAGGAGAAGAGAGAAAAGAGAGCACCCTATCCAAGGACCAGGAAGGCTCGGGCACCGCACGAGCAGGAAGGAGGTGAAACAATGCATGGAAAAGGGAAGGGAACTATCAGGGAAAAGTGCCAAGCCATTACAACTATATAGCACTGGGAAGGGATCAGTGTAAGGATTTTGGATGAGACAGGGAGGGGGAAGGAATGGTGCCCAACCACTTGGGCGATCGGGGATAGAACGTCGATCTGCATAAAGCGAGACCGTCGCTCTAATATCCAGCCACAAGTGGTTGGACAAAGCATGAGAAAGCTTACGGAATGCAAGCTGGAGCGGCTCCACCAGGGCTGCACGATATGAGGCGACAGCCCTCCCCTCCCAGGGAGGAGAGGGCTGTGCAGACAAGCTGTGCGGCGGTGGTGAATGACGATTGCTTGTTTCCTTTTTCCTTTGGAGAGTTCTGTTTCTCTGTTCGGTCTTGGGTTTTTGCAATTTCCTATCATCTGGGGTCTGTTTTGAGATACCTATCTTTCTGGGTGCCTAACCCCAGTCGATGGCAGACAAGGAATAACCCAAAATACAAGTAGGGGGGGGGTCTCCTTAAGCCATTGCTCCCTGTGCCTCTCTGAGGGTAGACAGGACTCCAGTGACTAAAGCCCCAGACTAATATAGCGCATATCAGTCTTGTAGCTCCAGAAAGCCGAAGGGGCTCACCCAGAAAATGGCGTTTCGTTACATTCACTGCTGTTTTTTTTGTAAATTGTTTTTGTAACAAGTTAAAATACTGTACAGTGGCTGGAACTAATTAATACTTGACATACACACATAGAAAAGGAATGATTGTACCAAAGCATATACAGTACTAATAGTACTGTATGCTTATTTTGTCGCAGATGTGTGAATTTTTGTGCATTTTAAATACCTTATTTTCCTGTGATTATAAGAACTGTAGTAAATAATGTAAGTGGAATAATGTGTGTAAATTATAGCTGTGAGCATATCACTGTCTTAAGAGTTGGCAATGATTAGAGAAATTCATTACACAGGAAGTCCAGTCAGCTGTATCTACAAGGAAGAGAGATTTGCCTGCTTGGATGGCTAAAAATGATGCGACTATAGACAAAGGAAAACAAATAGAAAAAGGTAATTTGCATCCTCATGGTGCAGGTCAGAAAACACACTCGACTACTTCAAAAAGAAAGACAGCTGTTAAAAATTTTCCAGCATTTCAGGTAAGTGTCATGACAATTTATCTTTATAACTTAATTAAATTTAATTTAATAAATTAAAATGTAATGGTAATTTCTATATGTATTTTATACTGTAAAGTGGATCAGGTTTATGATATGCTACAAGTGAAAAAAATAGGAAATTAACAAATAGCATCACTTAGCTTTATCCACAACTGTTTGTTTGAAAACCCCAGCATTAAATGTAATCAAATGTCTCTTTCTGGATGAGCCCCAGTGGCTCCCTGAAGCTATCTTGCTGAGATTGCTTCAGGGTAACTGAATGTTTATGTGCTGCCAATGCTCCACTCCATTGAAATGGGCCGAATGTGAGATAAGCCATGTACAAGAACATTGGACACACCCCACATGAACTGCGTAGGGAACCAAACCCCAAGAAGCTAGAAGCCAAACTGTCCAAAGAGTCTGGCTTCGAAGAGGGAAGGACCGAAGCGACCCCCCCTCCCATGATTCAGTAAATGAACCACAGGTGAGCAGTTGGAATGGAGCTGGATGATGAACCCTGATGAAAGATGAACCCTCCATAGGGTTTGCCACACCGCAGCAAACTCATGTATTATGTTCTGTGCCTTATGTAACAGGCCCAACTACCGACCATTGGAGGCCTGGTGTGTGCTGGCCACTACTGGCACCCACACCCACTGCACTGGTATTGACTATCATATATATACTGTATTGTATTTTCTGTTTCACAAATACAGTATTGTACTGTATATATATTTGTACATCAAACCAAGTTATTAAAAATAATGCAAGATGAAAATATAATAATATGTGTTCAGGAAACAAATTAACCAAAATACGCCCCTATAGGGAAAGAAATTTTTTTTCTGAAGACTTGGGCTTTCACATTCGGAAAAGTGAGTTATTTGTTAGCACCTGGGGCCTGATCCCTCTGAAAACGGTGTATTTGCTTGTACTGTACAGTACTCTACTGTATCAGTAATTGGGATTATCATAAAAAGTGACATTTGATGGATATTAATATTGTTTTCACAAATTAGGTTTATATGTTGAATTTTTATTTATATAAATTCAATAAATCCCTTTAGTTCAATACAGTGGTACCTCGGTTTAAGAGTTTAATCCGTTCCTGGAGACAGCTCGTATTCTGAAAACTCGTAATCCGAAGCTAATTTTCCAATAAGAAATAATGGGAAATGAATTAATCCGTTCCTGACTACCCAAAAACCTCACTTCAAACTAAATTTTATACCTAATTCATCTAAATAAACCTACAAAACTATGTTCAAGTTATTACTTACCCTTGCTGATGACTGCTGTTGGCGTATGGAAGAGGGTGAGGAGGGGGGAGGAGGAGAGGTGTTACTGTTTGGAAGGAGAGTCCCCTTCCATTATAACATCAGGCTGTGAGGACTTCACTGGTGTGCACACACTGGCACATTTTGCCTGCATACCACTAGGACTTGCTTGTTTTACTAACAATCTGTCTAAAGACACTTGTTTTTCCCTACATTTTAACACTTGTCTGTAGTAAGACATCACATTGTCATTTAAAAGGTCAATGCAACGGCCTGCTACAGCTTTATCTAGGTGAGTTTTTTCAACAAAACTTTGCCGTTCTTCCCATACTTCACACATCTTCTTAATCAAGAAGGGACATCCTCTGCTACCTCTACTCACAGCTATTTTCTTAGGTTGAACCTTACCAATGGCTTTCTTGAGACCCATGGTGAGATTTATAATAACAACTTTTATGCTCAAATGGCCCAAAAAACAACAAAAAACTGTAAATCCTTGTGAAGAATTCAGGCGGGATAGTCACTGGGAGCGAGACACTGGTAAACTGAGGCGCGATTGCCGTGCCACCACGCGCTAGTCAGTCTGTACGTGTATCAACACCCTCATGTTACGAGGCAACCCTCGCCTTCTGAGGCAAATTTTCTGAGCAAATCCTGCTCGTATTCCGAAAAACTCGTATACAGGGACACTCGTATTCCGAGGTACCACTGTATCTATGAAAATATATTCCTGGATTGTATAATTTATTTTTACTCTATATAGCAGTATACTTGGCTGGATGTTCAAATATTTAATTGAAAGGAATTCTTATGAGAAACATTTGTTCACAGACAAATCAAAATACTGGAGACAAAAACGAAGTGTCCAGCAGAAGTCCGGCATTGACGGGATCTACTGCTGAGCTTGGCGATGCTCAACGTCCAAGGATAAAACAAAATAAAGCAAACAATTGTTCTCCAACCAAAAATAAACAGTCCACAACAAGGAAGGCAACATCTTCACCCAAAAAAAGATCCTCTCCACAAACACACACAACTAAAATTCATGATATGAGCGATGAAAATAGTGAACAAGATACCGAGTCCATCGGCCAGGAAAGAGATGACAGCAATACTGAGAACCCCAGTAAAAAGAACCAGTTATCCATTAAACATCAACTTTCACCAAGCAAGAACCATGTTGTGAGTGACAATGAAGAGGATGTAATTAATGAGGCATCTCACAGCACAGATAGTGTAAGCACAGATGCTCCCTTGCCAACCACATCTACCCTGCCCAGTCCAGCTGTTTCCCAAAGGAATGTTCCCAGAGAAACCTGTCAGTATGGAGCCAGCTGTTATAGGTGAGTGTGTGAATACTTTTCTGAGGGTAGCCCCTTGTGGTTCCCTGAAGCTAATATCCTTGATAATGTGCCATATTACTAGGTCCCATCAGTCACAGAGTTCTATGTCCTACTGGAGACAACATTGACATTGTCCTCGCCCATGTGGTGAGTTGGGGGGTTTTAGGCTTTCCGTCATGCCCCGGTTAGGGAAGTATTATTGGCTGGGGTGGAGGGTGCACAGCGGCTGGCATAGTCTGCTTACTACCTATACGACGGCCAACGTTTTGTCTCCGGCTGCTAGTTTGCTTGTGGTGTGGTTTCAGGGGCTTGTTCTTATTTAATTGTTTGGCGTTTTGCACTCTGAGAACGGAGGAGGTCAGTTTAGCTGCTTATTAGGCTAACCTAGGTTGTTTTGGCTTTCCTCCTCCGTTGCCCCCGAGGTTTCACCATTGCTACTGGTGGTCGATTTGATTTTTTCGAGCAGGGGGTCTACCAGCTTAGCTGGCCCCAGTGCCTGGGCTTCCCTTAGGGCTGAGGTATCCTGCGGGCCATGGAAAACCCAGTGGGCTCGGTAACGAGGAACCATCCATGTCTACTCTCGCCTTGTGCGAAGTTGACGGTTGGAAGGGGTGATCGTCACCCTAAGGCAGGGGCGACGGA
>WNGS01165339.1:19820553-19846379 GCA_020271785.1 Procambarus virginalis | reverse complement strand
ATCTGATCCACTGTTGACATTATCCGGTGCAGGTGGCTTAGGTATTGCATGCTAGGTTTAGGTTGCTGCAACGTGCTAGGTTGATTCCTACCCTGGATGCCCCGTTTGCTTATATGGACCCGGACTTGAGGGTGTTGGATCTTTTGGCAGTGGTTCGGGCCAGACCCCCTCGTTCTTTCCCCCTACTGTGGTTCTTTCTGGTTCCCCCCTTCCCTTGCTTCTTTCTCCGGAGCGTCTGAAGGCTTCGAGGTTGGGTCGGGGTTTAGAGGATTCCAAGACTTGGGCAGTTTTGGGGGTTGCCCCTTCCGGGTGTCAAAAGGGGCAAAACTGAAGGCTCTGGCTCTTCGGTTTTCTTTGCCATTTTGTCCTTGCTGTTTGCGGAGTGTGCAGTTGGGCAGTTTCTACAAGTGGCTTCTTCTCATTGTCGTCCGTTTTCAAACTTGTTTATCCTTCGGGGGGAGGGGGGGGGTTCCTCACAGATGGGATGTTTCTGCTCGTCAGGGTTGGTTTTCTCCCGAATCCCTGGGTTCGGGTTCCTGGTGCTCTGCCGAATGTTCCATCTGGTTCCTTGACAGCCTTGGTTTCCAGTGCTGCTTGCTCGGTGTCCGCACCCAGGGGTTTTCCAACGGCTCCGCTTCTCTCATATGCTCGGTCCAGTCCGTTATGGGGCTGGTTCGGTCTTCTCGAATCTAAGCATCTGGTGCTTTTGACTCTAGTTTATAACCATATGTTTGGTGATCAGGTAGCTTTGTTGATGGTGTCCCACCTATGTGCTTCGTCTCGAAGACGGTATGGGGTTTCCTGGCAGTCCTTGCTCTTTCTTTTTGTCTCTTTGTGGGTATACTGTGCTTTTTGTTGCAGTAGCCTTGTCCTTCTCTCATGGCAGTTTAGGACCGTCATCTTGCCTCGTACTGTTTCCTTTGTCTCGTGCTGCGCTCGCGGAGCTGCTCCGGATTGCTTTCGGGTTTGATGTTCGTTCTGCGCCATTGGGAGGAGGAAGCCCCCCAACACACCTAGGGCAGTCAATCACCAAGCAGCAAAAGACCAACAGAAGTAGATCCTAAGGTGACTTGTGGAAGATAACCCCAAGCCCCAAGGGTGGTACTTACAGGGCACAGAACCCTAAGCACATGCAGCCTGAGTACCTGTGAATATTACTCCTAGCTTGCATGCCACCATAAGAGCAGTACTGGACACAAGGCACAGCACAACAAGAGAATCTGGAGCTGGAGCCACACGACCGAGCCACAATCACATCAGCCAAGAACTGACAGGTGAATTACCGGCATGAGGGGTCTGGGGGCTCCCCCTTCCCTCTCCCTGGGAGGGAGGGAGCTGCACAGACAAACAGCACGGCAAGTGTGACGTTATGCTCGTTTGCTCATTATTCATTTGGGGAGTTCTGTCCACTCGTTAGCTTTCAGTGGTAGTTTAACCAGAATAGCTGTTTATTTTGAGGCGCTTACCTTTCTGGGTGCCCGGCCTGGTCGATGGCAGACATAGAAAGCTCCAAACACATGGAGCACTATTATAGACACTTCTATAGGCCATTGCTCCTCGTGCCTCTCTGAGGGGGACCAAGTTCTGCCTTGTGGTCCCCTGTAGACCTAGACCTCCATTCACACAGAAAATAGCGCTTTATTACATTCATTTATAATATTACATTACATTACATTTATAATCCTAAAAACAAACGCTGGTTTTTAGGATTATATATTGAGTTTAGAAACATTACAATAATAAGAGCTATAAAAAATACTTATTTTAGAACTGATTTATTAATTTTATTATTTCGAAACGGTAGGTCGCTAAACTCTGGCGACGAAATAGAATGAAACATGCATGGTGCTGTATGTACACGGATTAGACCCGTCCACTCGCGCTAGAGTGGTTGTGCCAATAGCATGAATAATTTCTCAAATAGCAGATGTCTATTATATTACAGTATATTTTTAGTTTTATTTAGTTTAGTTTAGTTTAATTAGGATAATAGAGCTATTAGAACACCGGATTTATTCTTATTATAATGATTAATAACTCATTAGGAATGATTTATTAATCTGAAACTTTGTCATGGGTCACTGAACTATGACGATACAGACAGAAGTGAGTGAAACCTTACTGTAAGGTTTACAGTACAATATTTCCTTATCTGTCCACCCTCACTCATCTTGATTTATCACAGAAATATATATAAGAAGATTTCAACACATTAGCTAGCTATGCACACTTCAGCCCTTAAATTAATCTACAAAGATACATGTGTTACAAATCGGTGAACGAAAATCATGGAAACTCAGTCGTTCACTTGTGTGGACCACTCTGGCTGGTGTGTGGTTAGTGGTTAATATGCTTCACTTGTTGTGTGGACCACTCTGGCTGGTGTGTGGTTAGTGGTTAATCTGCTTCACTTGTTGTGTGGACCACTCTGGCTGGTGTGTGGTTAGTGGTTAATATGCTTCACTTGTTGTGTGGACCACTCTGGCTGGTGTGTGGTTAGTGGTTAATATGCTTCACTTGTTGTGTGGACCACTCTGGCTGGTGTGTGGTTAATATGCTTCACTTGTTGTGTGGACCACTCTGGCTGGTGTGTGGTTAGAGGTTAATATGCTTCACTTGTTGTGTGGACCACTCTGGCTGGTGTGTGGTTAGAGGTTAATATGCTTCACTTGTTGTGTGGACCACTCTGGCTGGTGTGTGGTTCATATGGTTTACTTATTGTGTGGTCCACTTGTTTGATCCAACTTGTCATATGAAGAAATTATTAATTGTAACCTGTGATAGAATGGGAAAGTTTTCCACCAGTCTGTGAACTCTGTCCCAACATCGTAAGCAAATTCGCACGTCCCCCGTTTCGTCGGGGAACGTTTCCCCGTTGGGGTCAAGCCAGAGTAAGCTGGACCGGTGAGTAAATCTGGCCTGAAAAATGTGCGACCTAGCCGGAGATGCGGCGAATCAGGATATGTCGAATCAAGGTTGTACTGTAATAAATATCATAACATAAAAAGTGGAAGAATTCACGCATTGCCTGAAAGTGTAATAACATATGATTACTATTATGCTGACTTATTTGTGATGTTATATGATACAATAAAATACACTTTTATTTAAAAGATTGTGTGTACAAAGAACATAGGTATAGGAGTAATGTACAAATTGTAGGGACAGGTATTACACAATCTATGAAGCCACTATCACGCAAAGCGTTTCGGGCAAAAACATAAAATGTTGAGATGTACTCGAGTGCAAATGAAAATATACTGACATTATAATTGTCAATTGACAATTGAGGTACAGTACCGTATTATCAAAGAAGGCAATATAACACAATGTGCTGCACAAGATTAATTAATGTACTGGATTTCATACAATGAAATTTAACTAAGTCCATAAACATTAGTTTGAAATGGATGAAACAAAATAAACAAATGTTTCAAGGTACAGTCAGCCACGTGCTATTCGAACCCCTCGGAACCGAGACTTAATGGATAACATGTTGTGTTCGGATAAGTGGTTAGTCATCCTGAAAAGTTGGGGGGGAATTGGCAATTTTGTTGCCCAAAATTCAAGTTTGTACTCACCAATATACATATGTTCTGATCTGTTTGTTAACAATGCTTCATGAACTATAATCTTCAAGTTATTTAGATAGAAAAGGTTGTGGGGGATGATGATAGTGTTGGGTTGACTGAAATGGAGATTAACCCTTAACATGCTCGGGTCTAATATCCTGCTATCCGCACAGGCGCATGTCATTTGAAAAAAAAAAAATATATTTTTTCTCCTAACCTGTTAATTTGTATTCACTGATCACGGGAAAAATAATAAAAAAATCGTAAGTGCCATATATTGCCCGCTATAGGCGGGGAAGTCTGGCAAATTATAGGCGCTGACTCAGCATGCGTCCCAGGCGGTCTGTTGCTCGCCAGCTGTCAGGCCAGAGTTGCAACAAAGAGATAATTACCTAATTATTTCAATGTCTCTGATTGATGTTTCATAGTTTTTTTGCTGTAATATTATTCAATAGTGTGTAGTTTGATATATTTATATAATAAAATGAGTGAATCATTGCTGTACTCAAAATATGGTGTACATATTGTTGATTCAGTCATGTTCATCAATCAGTGAACAAATACTTTGTCGGTTATTACACTATAAGCACAGGTTATATATAAGTATCTGCATGTTTTGTTCACTATAACGAACCACTAAGTAGCTATTATGAGTCAAAAAGTAACGAGGAGTGACCGCCGTGTACCAGCCAGCCACTCACGCCCTCCCTCCAGTCATCTGACTCGCCCACATTCTCCTCCCACAATACTGTTTTTGCTATAATTCACTATATACAGACTGTANCGCTCTGGCTTTTGGGTCCCGCCTATCTGGTAGACTTGCGGGATAGTACCAGTGGAGTGCAGTGGTGCCATAGGCACACTCGGGGAACACTGTATATCCATCAGAGGTCTGCAGTTGTTACACGACCTCCTTGCGAGCATACGCCTTCTCGCTGGTACCTTATCTTGAGGTTAACTTGAGGTGCTTCCGGGGCTTAGCGTCCCCGCGGCCCGGTCATCGACCAGGCCTCCTGGACTGGTCATGCTGGCTGTTGGACATGGCTGCTTGCTGCCCGACTATGAGTCACAGCCTGGTT
The DNA here is from genome assembly GCA_020271785.1 of Procambarus virginalis. NCBI lineage: Eukaryota > Metazoa > Arthropoda > Malacostraca > Decapoda > Cambaridae > Procambarus > Procambarus virginalis. The sequence goes on along the minus strand of WNGS01165339.1, from coordinate 19,841,728 downwards.
GATCGGGTATCCTTGGAGGTGCTGATCCGGTTCTCTCTTGCACCAACCCGTCACCGCATCTTTATTACGTCAATATTGACTTCTTCGTTCCGTGCATAGGTGCCATACTAAACATAATGGTTTCCCTTAAAAAACTTCGTGGAAAACACCGACCTTACCTGACCTACTTAGTAGGTTACAATAAGCATCTTATGGTTTCGTAATTACAATTGTTACTTAACCTATTATCGGTATGCCACTGAACTCTGTGAGGGGATTGCAAGTTATGCCCCTATGGTACGGTCTGTGGACTTTCGGGGCACACTAGCTTGCCTTCGACTTAGTTATGGCCCATCCTGGTTGTGGGGAGTCTGTGGGCTTGCAGGCCGCCCCATGCGTCTTCCTGGTGGGCCTCCCTTTGGCCGGTCTAGCCTGGCCTCTGGCCGGGCTTGGGGTGTACATGAGCTCCCGGTTCCCCATCCAGCCGGTTTTGAGCGGGGTTTCTCCGCCGTCGGTCGCCTGGTAGGCGGGTTCCTGGGCCTGCTGGGTTCTGTCGTGTCTCAGTGGGCCCTGTCTGGGGTCTATCTGCTCCGTTCTCTGCCTTTGCCGGAGCGAGTTGCTCTTTACCTGTGGCATGTTGCGGTGGTGTATACTCCCCTAGTTGTGCTTGCGGGGGTTGAGCTCTGGCTCTTTGGTCCCGCCTCTCAAACGTCAATCTTATACAGGTGTACGGTTTCCTGAGCCTATTGGGCTCTTATCGTATCTACACTTGAAACTGTGTTTGGAGTCAGCCTCCACCACATCGCTTCCTAATGCATTCCATTTGTCAACCACTCTGACACTAAAGTTCTTTCTACTGTCTCTGTGGCTCATTTGGGCATTCGGTTTCCACCTGCGTCCCCTAGGGCGTGTGCCCCTTGTGTTAAACAGCCTGTCTTTATCCACCAGGTTGTATGTTGCTACTACTACTGCGCGTGTGCATTAGTACCGTGTTTCGCAGTGGCGTGTCCTTACTCCTGGGGTTTTTTATGCTTCTGCTCTTTCGTCCTGCCTCACCCCAGTCGTTTTCCTGGCATCTCCTTTGGTCAGTTTTGCCTGCACTTGCTGCTATGTTGGGGGACGTGGTCGGTTTCCACCACTTCATTGTTTGTGTGTTCCCTTGTTTTCCTCCTCTGCCACAGGGGTGTTCTGCGTGTGTTCCTTGGCTTCTTGGGCTTTTTCGGCCTGTGTCCTGTGGTGTGCTTCTTTGTCTCGGTCTGTTGCTCTCGTACCTCTTGGTTCGGGTAGGGTTCTGGCGGCAACCCTTCCGCCTTCTTTGGTTTCCTTGCTTGCCCTGCCACTTGGTTTTTTGGGGTCTTGCGATGTCTCGCGTCGGACCCGTCATTTGTTCTCCTGGCGGGTTTGCTTGCTTTGGGATTTGTCTGTTCGGCAGACGTTCCATCTCCTTGTACCACCTGAGTTCGGTGGTCGCGCCCGAGATCTTCTTGCGGCTCCGCCTTTTCCTGGGCTCGGAGGGGCCTTGTCGGGGCTGCTTCCGTCTGCCTCGTGGTCTCGCCTCCGGCTGGTGGTCGGTGTCCCACCTGCGTGTTTCTCTTGGCGGCAGTATGGGGTGTTTTGGCGGTCCTTCCTTTTCCTGTACCTTCTTAGGTGGTTCCTCTTGTTAGCGTCGGCCTGGTTTTTTGGTGGGGGTTGGGGGCCGTCGTCGTGCCACATACTGTCGCCTCTCTCTTTTTGTGCGGCGCTGGCGGAGTCGCTTTGGCTTGCTTTCGGTCTTGCTTCTACACCGCTTAGTAAGCTGTCTTGTGCTTCGTTTCCCCTCCGGCCTGTTCGTGCGCCGCTTGCACCATCCTGGTTTCTGGTCAGCGTGCTCTGTCTTCTCGGTTGGTAGTGCCTCTTCGGTTCCGGTTTGTTTTTCGTCGGCTCTTTTCCTTTTGGGCATTTGCCTCTGGGGGTCGGGTCGCTGTGTTTTTCCTGCTCCTTTGGTTTTAGCGTTTTGGTTGTTTGGGTGGTGTCCGCCTCCCGGTTCCGTCCCTTTGATCTTCCTCTGTGGGTAGTTAGCTCCGGGGAGCCGACGGGGCTCCCCCCAGAAAACCAGCGTTGAATGTAATGAAACGCCATTTTCTGGGTGAGTCCCGGAGGCTCCCCGGCAACCCTCCCTCCCTCCGGTCGGCGGTTTTTCGCGTGTCTTGACATCCAGCCTCAGAACTGATGGGTGGATAGCCGGCGTGGGAGGTCTGGGGCTCCACCTTCCCCCTCCCGGGGAGGGGGGAGCTGCGCAGACAGCGGCGCGGTGACGTGTGACGTCACACTAGTTTGCTTGTTTTTCTGTTTGGGAGTTCTATCCACTAGTTCGGATTTTGGTAGCAATTTTAACCAGAATAGGGGTTGTTTTTTGGGGCGCTTACCTTTCTGGGTGCCTGTCCCGGTCGATGGCAGACATAGAATGCTTCCAACCACACGGGGGCTTCTATAGGCCATTGCTCCCCGTGCCTCTCTGAGGGGCCCGGTTCTGGCCGTGGTCTCCGGTAGGCCTAAGAACTCCATACACATGACTGATGCCAAAGTCTGAAATTAGCATATCAGCCTGGGATAGCTCCGGGAGCCTCCGGGACTCACCCAGAAAATGGCGTTTCATTACATTCAACGCTGGTTTTTTCCCACACTCACCTACAACTCCTGTAAACAGGTGATTGCCTGAACAATCAGCTGAAAAGTGGAATGCTGAATCTCAGGTGCACACTCTCTCAGAACCCATGGTGAAACTCCATCTGGACCAACTGCCTTGTTCTTACTTAGCTCCTTGAGCATTTTTTCCACTTCGTCTCTAGTCACCTCTATGTGCTCTATGTTGTTCTCTGGAATTCTTATTGTTCTGGTTCCCTAAAGATTTCATTTTGTACAAACACACTTTGGAACTTTTCGTTTAGTGTTTCACACATTTCCTTTTCATTTTCCGTGAATCTATTTCCCATTATCAACCTCTGAATATTATCCTTTACCTGCAATTTGTTGTTTATGAATTTATAGAATAGACCTGGTTCTGTTTTACATTTGTCTGCAATCCCTTTTTCAAAATTTCTTTCTGCCTCTCTCCTCACTGCTGTGTAGTTGTTTCTTGCATCTTTGTATCGTTTGTATGTTTGGGGGTTTGGCCTCTTCCTGTATTGATTCCATTTTTGTGTCTTTTGGTCTCTGGCCCTCTCGCAATTCCTATTGAACCAATCCTGTTTCCTAGTTCTGCATCTCTGTTTTGGTATAAATTTGTTTGTGCCTTTATCATATATTTCACAAAACTTGACATACATCTCATTCACTTCCTTGCCTAGCAACAAGTCTGTCCAATTATACTCACTAAAAAAATTTCTAAGGTTGCCATAATGTCCTCTCTTGAAGTCAGGTTTTTCAACTGCTTCATCCTCCTTATTTTCTTCCAGATTATAACGCATTGCATACTTTATTCCCAAAAAGACATGGTCACTTTTACCCAAGGGAGGAAGGTACTGAATGTCAAATACTTCTTCCTCCTTCCTGGTAAATATCAAATCTAGCATGGAGGGAACGTCCCCTTCCCTCATCCTCGTAGCTTGTTTAACATGTTGATACAAGAATGTTTCCAGGATGAGGTCTACAAATTTACAGGTCCAAAATCTTCTGTTTTAGCTTCATATGCTTCCCAGTCTATGGATTTCAAGTTGAAGTCACCAACTATCAACAGTCGTGACCTATCGTTATCCGCTCTCTCGCTAATCTCTCTCATTATTGTTATAAGACCTTCTCGTTTACTATCTAGCTCCTCCTTTGACCATGTGCTGCTTGGTGGTGGACTATATGCATTTATGACCATTAGTTTATCATCTTCATGGCAGATCTCTAGTGCTATTATGTCAACCTCTTGTGGATTGGCAGTCATTATTTCCTTCACCTTTATGTGTTCTTTCACCAGCACAGCAACGCCACCGCCTTTCCTAATTTTTCTGTCCCTTCTCCAAATTGAGTAGCCCCTTGGGAATATGACCTCATTTAAAATATCATCTTCAAGTTTTGTCTCCGTGAGTGCAACAATGTCTGTGACTGCATCTGTATTACATCACTTAACTCCAATATCTTCGATCTTACTCCATCTATGTTGGTGTATGCAATCTTCAGGAACTTGTTCCCCCTCTCCTTTTTCTTCACTCCCCTCTCTCTAATTGATTTTGTTGGTTTGCCTTTATGTACCACTTTACTGGTCTGCCTACCCCTAACACTTTGTAGAAAAAAGATTGATTTCTTCTTCATTCCTGCTCTCATTTAAACGTTTTGCCTCAGCGAGGTTCAGTTTCAGCTTCTCTCTGTCTTCTCTTGAAAGATCTCGTCTTAATGACCACATTTTCCCATCCTCATCACTTTGTAACTTTCTAGCATTCCTTAGTACTTCTTCCATCTGCTTGGCACCGTTTAGGGTGATCCTCAAAGGTCGATCTTTCCCTTTTACATATCTGCCTATTCTCCTGTAGTCACATACATTCTCTATGGTTGTAAGACCTTCCACGAGGCCAACATTTTTTATCTACTACTTTTGCTTCTTCTACAGCTCTTTCTGACCTAGATTTTATCTCCTTTTCTTGTGCAGCCAAAATTATCAGGGACTTACTCCTCCGATCAACTGTGGTTTTGCACCAACCTCGGGTTAGATGCCAATTCCTTTCTCACTTCCAGCCTAATGTTTGTTTTATCTTGGTTGCTGCAGTGTTCTCTGATTGTGCCTATGGCACCTCTGCTCTTCACTGGTTCTATTCTGCATTTTCTTCCATATTGTTCACTCCAGTACGTTGTTATTTTACTGTGTAGATTTGGTACTTGGCCCTCCAGTATCTTCAGGTGTATATTATTTGATATCTCTCTCGTCTTCTTTCTAGTGAGTACATTTGGAGAGTTTTGAGACGATCCCAATAATTTAGGTGCTTTATTGTGTGTATGCGTGCCGTATATGTTCTCTGTATTCCCTCTATATGGTGGTAGGTCAATGTTGTGAGGTGAGGTTGGTGCCTAGATTGACATGTAATTTGAAAAGATTCATGTTTATTTCCAGCAACAGAGTACAAATGAGTGTGGCATTAGTGCGTGTCAGGGTCCAGGCAAGAGTGATGAGGAGTATAGTAGTGAAGAGATTCCGTCTCTCTGCCAGTTGTCTTGGGGAGAGGATCATTACTATCTCAAGGTTAGTGTTCATTCATTATTAATATAATCAAAGAATCAGCATTATCTAAGATTATAAAATATATTTGTGTTAAAATATTGCATTTTCTGTATTGTTGATGATTGTTGTCATAATAATATTTACTTGTCCACATGCACTAGTGTAGGGAAAGTATATACTTACATGTATTTTTTTTCTCTATTCAAGAGTTCATTCTTGAATACATACATTATTTTAAAGCCACTGGCACACCTAGCATTTGGACAGGTTCTTAATCCTAATTTTTCCCTGGAATACGACCCACCAAATTGCTTAATACTGTACCTAGGTGCCCATTCACTGTTTGGTGAACAGAGACGTACAGTTAAGGATTGGCACCTAGTCAATCTTCCACGGCCAGGATACAAACACAAGCTTAATCATTATGTAGTAGGCCAATGGTAGATGGTTTGAACAAGTTACCTAGTAAGTGAGGTGGTGGTGGAGGCCAAATCCATCGGTTGTTTCAAAGTGGTACAGTATTTGATAAAAAAAAGTCCCAGGAAGGTGGGACACCAAGAGCATAGCTCTTATTCTGTAACTACAATTAGGAAATAACTTGGGTAATAACTGCAAAGGCAAGACCTATTCGTCACAAGCAATAATGAACTAACCAGAGACATTGCAATCTCGGACACTACATAACTCATTGAAGTGCAAACTAATATTAATAACGGTAGTAGGTCCAAGTGAATCGACAAGAAAGGTTACTCAATCAATTCAATTTTAACAATAAGAGGATTGACTGGAAAAAAATATATATAGACCCTCCAGACATTCAATGGGGGACAAAACTCCCACACACAGTTATAACTGTAACTAAAGCCTGTAAGTACACTTAGGTAATTGCACTTAGGTAATTATAGGCATGTTGTTTACTGATGGCTACTATGGTCTTTGGGCACCATACCAGCTTATTTGTACAAGTATGGTGAATAAAACAGGTAGATACTTATATATAATGTGTGTATATAGCGTAATAACACCACAACCAATATTGTTGGAGGAGAAATATTGGTGCATCTGGCCTTGAGGGTGGCCGCCGATCAGCTGACTGTGTGAGTAGCTACGTCTTTGTGCCTTTATTCACCATACAAGCTTAGATGTACAGTTATGGTGAACAAAACATGTAAATACGTATATATAATGTCTGTGTATAGTGAATAAATGCAAAAACAGTATTGTGTGAGGTGAATGAGGGTGAGTGAGGTGGTGTTGAGTGAGGGAGTGGCAGTGAGTGGCTCGCTGGTGTTTGGCGGTCACTCCTCGTTGCTTTTTGACTCACAAGACCAACTTAGTAGTTCGTTATGGTGAACAAAACATGCAGATACTTATATATAACCTGTGTATATAGTGTAACAACAGCAAAACTATTTGTTTATTGTTTTATGAACATAATAATTGAATCACTTATATGCACACCATAATTTTGAGTACAGTGATGGTTCACACATTTTGTAATATAAATATACCACAATTCACTGTATGGAATAATATTACTGCAAAAAACTAAGAAAAAATCAGAGATATTGAAATAATTAGGTAATAATATATTTGTGGCAACTGTCGTCTGACAGCTCGGGCGGAGTAGACCTCGTCTGGTGAAGGCTCTGCCAACGCCCCTTTTTTGCCACACTTCCCTACCCTATTGCGGCTAAAATATGCCACCTATGATTTTTTTGTTATTTTTTCTGTGATCAGGGAACAAAAATGAACACTTCTATAAGACGAAAGATTTTTTTTTTTTTTGCGCCTGTGGGTGTGAATTCCATTTGGGCCCCTAGCGGTTTGAGGGTTAAACAGCGAGATCGAAGAAATAGAGCAGACACTTAAGCGATCATACGAGTCTGGGGAAGTGGAATTTGAATAGAAAGCTATACAAGAGATAAAGAAAAATCTACAATTTATTTTGACATATAACACTTTCGTACTCTTGATTCGACCGTTTGCGTACACTATTTTTCTCACGGTTCTGGTCTCGATGCGCACCCATGCGTGCAACGATAAAATATTTGTATAAATTCCATTTTCTATCCGATTTTGTTATCTTGAGGTTATCTTGAGATGATTTCGGGGCTTTAGTGTCCCCGCGGCCCAGTCCTCGACCAGGCCTCCACCCCCAGGAAGCAGCCCGTGACAGCTGACTAACACCCAGGTACCTATTTTACTGCTAGGTAACAGGGGCATAGGGTGAAAGAAACTTTGCCCATTGTTTCTCGTTTCTCATGTTCTTCTGGAACATTCTATTGCGAACACATTGGTACAAAAATTAAATACGTGCATCCAAAAATAATGTCAGGACAGTGAATTGAATATACACATTTCGCCGATATGCCTCCGATATTCCGCCGCGGGTAACACTTCAGCCACTTCCCACCGTCTTGTGGGTCGGTTGCGACATTGATTCTATATTTACTGTATATGCATATGTCCGTATAGAGAATTTTATTGCGGTTCCAATGATACCATAATCAACGATGTAGGATAAATGTGGTCTTCGCAATCATTAAGAGAGTGGAAACATTTTGTTGCTGTTTGGCGCTCTCGGCAAGTGATCTCAATAGTTTTTTATTTGGTGTTGATATTCCTTCTGCTTTGGCAGCATTTTATATGTATGTTCTTATAGACAAGTCTATTGCGAACACAGTGATATCAAATTTAAATACGTAGGCCTACAAATAGTGTCAGGACAGTAAAAAGAGTATACACTTTTAGGTCTTACTGCTTAGGCGCGCGTAACGCCGAAAGCAAATATGGAAGTTTTTTTTTGCTTAGCCGACAGCAGGAAAGTGTTAACCAAAATCTAAAACCTCCACGTGTATTGGACCTTTACTTACAACTGAAGGTTCGTACACAGAGGACAACAAGGAAATTAGTGAAATTCTAAAAGACCAGTATGAGGCTATGTTTAGCACCCCAATAAACATGAAAGTTGAAGATCCAAACAGCTTCTTTATGAATGACATCCAAGTTGCAGATAATATAACAGATATTAAAATGAATTCAGAAGACTTTGAAAAAGAAATTGACAACATGCATGTGCACTCAGCCCCTGGTCCTGACTCGTGGAATTCAATATTCATAAAGAAATGTAAAGTACCAGTGGTGTGAGCTCTCATTGTATTATGGAGAAGGCCTGGATACAGAGGAGATACCAGCAGCACTTAAATCACCAGCTATAGCTCCTCTGCACAAGGGAGGGGGGAGGGGTAGTAAAGTTTTGGAGAAAACTTAGACAAGTTGCAAACATCACACATAATAAGGTTTTAAAGAATGATTAGAAAGTGATCTGGGGCCTGATGGCCGAGTGCACAGAGCTCGGGATTCATAGTCCTAAGGTTGTGGGTTCAATCCCTGGCGGAGGCGGAAACAAATGGGCAGAGAAACAAATTTTCACCCTGATGCCCTATTCACCCAGCAGTAAATACGTACCTGGGAGTTAGACAGCTGCTACAGGCTGCTTCCTGGGGATGTGTAATGGTCGAGGACCGAGCCACGGGGATGCTAAGCCCCGAAATCATCTCGAGATAACATCTCAAGACAGGAATCAAATTTCCAGTTTTATGGAAAATAATGAACTTCACAACCCAGGACAACATGGATTTAGAGTGGGAAGATCCTGTCTGTTACAGTTCCTCAACCACTATGACAAAATCATAGAAGCTTTAGAGGAAAAGCAAAATGCAGATGTTGTATACAGACTTTGCAAAGGCATTCGACAAATGTGACCATGGAATGATAGACAGTAAAATGAGATCATTAGGAATAATGGGTAAAGTACAGTTTTTTTCAGTTGAATTGGAATGCTTGTTCGGGTGAACATTCTCTCGGAACCCATTGTGAAACTCCATCTGGGCCAACTGCTTTGTTCTTACTTAGCTCCTTGAGCATTTTTTTCCACTTTGATTCTAGATACCTCTATGTGCTCTGTTTTTCTCTCAACCCTTTCCCCAAATGGACAGTGCATTTTAATACTAAATATAAAAAGTACATTCCTGTCTGTCTGCATAGTACATAAATACACTTAATTGTGCTGTTACATTTACCTCCCTATATATTCTAATTTGTGTTAATACACTCAAAATTTTTAGGTTGTAGTTTTCGTGTTCAATTCTATGTACACAAGTTTTAAATATAAAGAATTTCTTTTCAGTTTTATTAAACAGTAGAGGCTTTATACAAAATTTGAAATATCCTGAGTTACTTTATAATTTATTGAAAGACTTTATTTTGTTTTATTAGTTTTATCAAATTGTAATATCAATATAGCTATAGGTTAAGTACTAATTGTAATTAACCCTTAAACTGCACAAAACGTCATATGATGTGTGACATTGAAGGGGGTATAATTCGAAAAATATTCAAATTATGTAAAAATTACTTAAAAATGTTAAACAAATCTCCAACTTATTGACTTCAGTTTTGTGAAACTTTCATCAAAATATTTTCTGAAATTGATTTTAGACGAATATTTAAAAAAAAAGGTTTTGTTGATAAAGAGAACAGCTCCTATTAACTGGATTTTTTTTTCTTCAGGGATATTCTTGCGCGGGCCCTAAGCCTCTGGCTGGCCCACTAAGTGTTGCTTGTTTCTGTTTTACTTGGGCGGAGTATGAGTATTTATGATTCGTATGGTCGCTTCAGTAAGATTTTTGCCATGTGTGTTTAACAACTTCTTCTGCTCTGTTGAATCTAAGTTGAAATCTTAATGGGTTTGTAACTGGAACTGATGGATAATGCAATAATAAGGAGTGTTTGTTTGGTAGTTTTGGGTGCCGGTTAGCAGTACCCTGCCTGGGTTTACCTGAACGCGAGTCCTCTTCAAGTAAATGCTCAGGACCCTGGGAATCCCCTGAGGGACACGTGGGTCCGATGGATGTGACCCTGGGGTCCCCCCTCGCTTCGTGCAAGTTTCAGGGTTGTTCAGTCTCCTTGTCTCAGGGCGACGCTCACTGTTTTTGCCTCCGTCATGCAGCCTGTTGGGTCGGTGACACTTTTGACCCTGAGTCCTGTGAGTATTGTTGCTTGCTGGTGACTCAATTTACCCAGTCTATGGATGATGATCTTCGGATACAGGCTGCACAGGCGTTGCATTCTAGGTTTCGGTTGTTGCAATGCGCTAGGTTGGTTGCTCGCCCGGATGCCTCGCGGCTGCCCCGTTTGCTTATAGGGACCGGACTTGGGGGGTGGGGGTCGCTTCGACCCTGGTTCAGTCCGCACCTCCTGGTCCTTCCCCTCCCCTGCTTCCGGAACCTCTGAAGGTTTCGGAGTCGGGGCAGGTGTTAGTTGGTCTTGAGACTCGGGCAGCCTCGGGGGATGCCCCTTCCGGTGTGGCAACGGAGGCATTCGAGTCTCCTCCCCCAGCCGATGCCTTTGGGTCTGACCAGTGGGCCTCATTCTATCTGGTTTCTATGGCTGCGCCGGCCTTGTCTAGTGGGGTTGGTGCTTGGGGGAAGGACTCGACCCCGGGTCCTGCTGGAGAGGACCCTAGGGCTGGGGAGGGGCTGACTTGGGGGCCTTGGGCCCCGCTGGACCCAGCCTGGGTATTTCTACCCTCTGAGCGGGGCTTACTGTTGCAGGGAGTGGGGTTTTCTTTTCCCCCCTCTGTGTACGAGTTGGATTTGGTGTCTGCCCCTCTCCTGGTTCAGTTCCGTGTTCCCCCAGGTGCTTCGGTTCCGTCTTTCCAGAGGTTTTTGGCTTACCGCATCCAACCTGCTGCGGTGCGGGCGGCCCTTGCGGTGAACCTCCTGTGTGACCCAGATTATGCCTCGACAATGGATTCCTCGGCTTTCAAGTTTGGGACTTCCTTCCTTTCTGGCTCCGTTACGAGGTTCCGGAGTCTTCCGGGCTGGCGGACTGTCCTGTCTTTGCCTTGGAGGTTTGGCACGCCTCCTGCCATTCCCGCATGCTTGAGTGACGGGAGGCCTCGACGATGCTTCAGGTTGTAATGGGGGGTGACCTTGAGCACCTCAATGAGTGCTTGTTTGCTCCTGCCCTTCCCCGGGATGTTGGTGTCGTTCAGCTCAATGTGCAGGTTCCCCTCCTTTCGGCGGCGCAGGTGGCAGAGGACTTGCGCGCTCGGAGCCTTTTAGTTGTGGCCTTGTGTTTCTTTTTCCTCCTGGAGCTGTCTTCTGACTGGCTCACGGAGGATGTGGGGGGCACTTGTTGCTGTTCCGGGGTCTGGTGCCTCGGCCTCGGCGGCTCACTCGTCGGCTGCCATGCTGAAGCTTTTCGCGCTGATCTTGCGGGATGCGGTAGCTCTGTTTTATGCCTCCCTGCTTGCGTGTCGGCAGACGGTGCTTGCCTCCTCTGTTGAATCCGCTTGGGCCTTGGCTCTTAGGCTTTCGTCTCCTTTTTGCCCTCTGTTGTTTGAGGCTTCAGCCGTTGCGCAGTTTATTCAGGCTGTTTCAGCTTCGTGCCGTCCTATGTCGGACTTGCTGGTTCTCAGGGGGCCCCGTGGTGGGTCTTCCCGGAAGGGTCATGCCAAGGCTCGGGGCTCCTCTCGTCGTGGTAGGCCACTGGTGTCAGGTTCGGATTCTCCTTCGGACCCGCCTTTGTCTGGTCGGTGCGATGTTCGCTCTGTGTGAGGTTCTGGGTCTTGTAAGGGGCACCGTCTTTTCACAGTTCGCCCCATTGACAGGGCGATGGGGGGAGGCTTGCGCTGTTCGCTCACGCCTGGTTCCACGATTTGTGGGCATTTCGGGTCGTTTCGCACAGCCACCGGTGGTGTTGGGTGGCCCCTTCCCCTGCGGGGGGTTCGGGGCTGGCAGGGCAGGCTTCTTTCCCTGCGCTCTGTCAGGTCATCTTGGAGTGGGTTTGCTTGGGCGTGGTCGAAACGACGACGTCCCTCAGATGGGTTTCCCGTCTGTTTCCAGTCCCGAAACGGGACTGTGTGGACCTGTGGTTCATTCTGGACTTGTCCCGTCTGAACCCCTGGGTTCATTGCCCCTCCTTTCGGATGACCACGCTGTCCCAGGTTTGGCTCCTGTTGGAGCCGGGGCACTTGGATGGTGTCCCTGGACCTCCAGGACGCTTATTGGCATGTCCCGATTCATCCGGGGTTCAGATACTGGCTCGGTTTTGTTGTGGAGCTTCGTGCTTACCGCTTTCATTGTCTCCTGTTTGGTTTGAACCTGGCACCTCGCGTTTTCACGCGTCTCACACGGGTTGTAATTACCTAAGTGTAGTTACAGGATGAGAGCTACGCTCGTGGTGACCCGTCTGCGTCTGTTAGGTGTTCGGGTGTTGGTCTACCTCGACGACTGGCTGGTTTGGGCTCCCAGCCAGTCCACTTTTCTGCTAGCCAGGGATCTGGTTCTTTCTCAGCTCGCCGGGTTCGGGTTCTTGGTGAACTGGAGGAAGTCCCATCTGGTTCCCTTCCAGGTTCGGACCTGGCTGGGCCTTGTGTGGGACTCTCGGACCGCTTCCTTGTCTCTTCCTCCGGAGTCTTCTGTGGTTGCGGTCCCGCTTGGGCCTGTTTCTGGGGGGCTCCCGAGTCACCCGGCAGTTGCTCGAGGGTCTGTGCGGGAGCCTGAACTTCGCGATGCTGGTCTACCCGCCAAGTCAGGTTTGGCTTCGTCAGCTGTTCTGGTTCCTTCGGGGATGTCCCTTCCACCCCTCTCGTGATCGCTGGGTTCGGACCCCAGGGGCTTTACGTCGGTTGCTGCGTCACTGGCTTCCCCTTCAGGTTTTTCGGGGTTCAGTGCCTTGGCGCCTACCCGAGCCCTCGCTCGATGTGTTCACGGACGCGTCGTTGTCTCGGCTGGGCTTTGTGACCAGTGCTCACCAGGCCGGCCAGGGTCGGTGGGATCCGTCCTTCCGTCGAGCCCACAGCACTGTGTGGAAGTTCGCGGCGGTGTGGTTTGCTCTTCGGAGGATTCGAGTCGCCCGCGGGTCGATGATCCGGCTCCATTCGGACTGCTCCCAGGTGGTTCATTGTCTGAACCGGAGGGGTTCGATGCGGTCCTTGGCTCTTTGGCGCTGGTCGCTTCGATTATAAATGAAAAGCGATTGCTTTGCATTTATGGTTTTCTGTACTCACCTAGTTGTACTCACCTAGTTGTGTTTGCGGGGGTTGAGCTCTGGCTCTTTGGTCCCGCCTCTCAACCGTCAATCAACAGGTGTACAGATTCCTGTGCCTATTGGGCTCTATCATATCTACACTTGAAACTGTGTATGGAGTCAGCCTCCACCACATCACTTCCTAATGCATTCCATTTGTCAACCACTCTGACACTAAAAAAAGTTCTTTCTAATATCTCTGTGGTTCATTTGGGCACTCAGTTTCCACCTGTGTCCCCTTGTGCGTGTGCCCCCTGTGTTAAATAGCCTGTCTTTATCTACCCTATCAATTCCCTTCAGAATCTTAAATGTGGTGATCATGTCCACCCTAACTCTTCTGTCTTCCAGCGAAGTGAGGTTTAATTTCCGTAGTCTCTCCTCGTAGCTCATACCTCTCAGCTCGGGTACTAGTCTGGTGGCAAACCTTTGAACCTTTTCCAGTTTAGTCTTATCCTTGACTAGATATGGACTCCATGCTGGGGCTGCATACTCCAGGATTGGCCTGACATATGTGGTATACAAAGTTCTGAATGATTCTTTACACAAGTTTCTGAATGCCGTTCATATGTTGGCCAGCCTGGCATATGCCGTTGATGTTATCCTCTTGATATGTGCTGCAGGAGACGGGTCTGGCGTGATATCAACCCCCAAGTCTTTTTCTTTCTCTGATTCCTGAAGAATTCCTCTCCCAGATGATACCTTGTATCTGGCCTTGTTATAATAATGATGGGTGGCTGTACTATGGGCCTAGTATTACATGGATGTAGGGGCAATAGTAGGTATTAAGAGTATCAAGCAGGGAGATCTAAAAGGCCCGGCCCCCAAATAAACAATAAGCAGTGCTGACTACTTGGCTACACAACAATGTCAGTCTAGGGAATGATCAATATCTCCTACACAGGAAGAATTGATACTCTGGCTTCACTTACTTATTTATTAACCCTTAACAACCCCCCATATACATTCACACCAATAACAATATAATAATAACTTTACCACACTATTTTACGTTAAAAGCCTTGGTCCACTTAAGCAGGATACAAGGTTTTACACTGAACACAAGCTAGGGTAAAGTACTACTGGTACTTGAAACTTGAAACTTGGGTAGCTTAGGGTAGCGCCCACGTGGTACCTCACACAACACAACAAACACTACACTAGGGGTACCCAAAACACTGGCAACTACTACCACAGGTCTACACCAATCTACAACCTCCAGAGTAGACACACTTACAAGTACAATAAATACAACTTAGGGTAAAGGAAATAAGTAAGAGGAAAGGGAGAGAGGTGCAGAGCCACAGAGTCCAGTTGTTGACACCACAAATGGCCCACAGAGAAGAGCGAGCATCTCCTCTCTCCTCCCTCAGTTCACTCGCTGCCAGCAGACTCCTCAATTAATCATACCGCATTCCTATCCCAAGTTTACTCAGGTTTACTTTACAAATGATTAGAAAGTATTAGTAAACATAGTTGATGCCTATTTTATTATTTAATAATCAACCCCACGCTCAGTCTTTAATGCTCTTTGAGAAGCAAGAATAGTCTTACGTCTGGCAGGGAAGATACAAACAAATGCAGCTCGCGATGCGTCGACAAGCGTGTCCCCCTACTACAAGGTAGTTTATTTAGTTCAATTTTGACCTCTGGTTTCCAACTAAAGAACCCAGGGTCGTAACACCTATCTTCATTACATTACATTTGGTTGGGTTAAACTCTAACAACCATTTGTTCGACCATTCCTTCAGCTTGTCTAGGTCTTCTTGAAGCCTCAAACAGTCCTCTTCTGTTTTAATCCTTCTCATAATCTTGGCATCGTCCACAAACATTGAGAGAAATGAATCGATACCCTCTGGGAGATCATTTACATATATCAGAAACAAGATAGGACCGAGTACAGAGCCCTGTGGGAATCCACTGGTGACTTCACGCCAATCGGAGGTCTCACCCCTCACCGTAACTCTCTGCTTCCTATTGCTTAGGTACTCCCTTATCCACTGGAGCACCTTACCAGCTGCCCCTGCCTGTCTCTCCAGCTTATGTACCAGCCTCTTATGCGGTACTGTGTCAAAGGCTTTCCGACAATCCAAGAAAATGCAGTCCGCCCAGCCCTCTCTTTCTTGCTTAATCTTTGTCACCTGATCGTAAAATTCTATCAAGCCTGTAAGGCAAGATTTACCCTCCCTGAACCCATGTTGGCGATTTGTCACAAAGTCCTTTCTCTCCAGATGTGTTACCAGGTTTTTTCTCACGATCTTCTCCATTACCTTGCATGGTATACAAGTCAATGACACTGGCCTGTAGTTCAGTGCCTCTTGCCTGTCGCCCTTTTTGTATATTGGGACCACATTCGCCGTCTTCCATATTTCTGGTAGGTCTCCCGTCTCCAGTGACTTACTATACACTATGGAGAGTGGCAAGCAAAGTGCCTCTGCACACTCTTTCAGTATCCAAGGTGAGATCCCGTCTGGCCCAACAGCCTTTCTAACATCCAGATCCAGCAGGTGTCTCTTGACCTCCTCTCTCGTAATTTCAAACTCTTCCAAGGCCGCCTGGTTTACCTCCCTTTCTCCTAGCACAGTGACCTCACCTTGTTCTATTGTGAAGACCTCCTGGAACCTCTTGTTGAGTTCTTCACACACCTCTTTGTCATTCTCTGTATACCTGTCCTCGCCTGTTCTAAGTTTCAATACCTGTTCTTTCACTGTTGTTTTCCTTCTGATGTGACTGGAGTAGCTTTGGTTCGGTCTTGGCTTTGTTTGCTATATCATTTTCAAAACTTTTCTCTGCTTCTCTTCTCACCCTGACGTACTCATTCCTGGTTCTCTGGTATCTCTCTCTGCTTTCTGGTGTTCTGTTATTCCGGAAGTTCCTCCACGCCCTTTGTTCAGTTTCTTCGCTTCCATACATGCCCTATTATACCATGGATTCTTCTGTTGCTTCTCGGATTTGTGTGCCTATTTGGACGCCCCAGTTGTGTGCCTGGTTGGATGCCCCAAATTTGACCCCCATGGTGTTTCAGGACTCTGATTTGGATGTGTTGGATAACTCGACCTTAGTTCCATCCGCACCTCCTCTTCCTTCCCCAAGGAAGCAGGAAACGGGAAAATTACCTGGGTTCAATAGTAATGGCACTGATCTTTCTCATTGAAACTGTAAGCTTGGCTTTCATCCTACATCAGTAGCCTGGCCCTACAAACTGATATGTTTATTGATATTTATTACAATTTCATTAGGTATGAAGTGTATTTAATGTTACCAGTTATGTAAGGTACAGGATAGAGCTAGAGTCTGCCTATAAATTGTTAGTTGACTTTATTCTCAAAGTACAGTACTGTATCTACTTACTGAGAGAAAAAGTGTTCCAAATGTGAGTCAATCTAGGAATGCTGATGGAGTGAACTTTTTTGTAATTTCAAAACTAGCATAAAGCAGTTGATGACTGAGTGCCTTCTACTATTGTTGCCATTATCTGGGTCTCCCTACTTAAAAAAAATATGTACATGGTGAGGGTATTTTTGTTGTGAAGAATATTTTATATACGGTATTATTTATACAGTACAGTACTGTATTGAGATATGCCTGACATAGGGACTAATGATACAGTACTGTACATGATTGTCTGCAGTCAAAATATAGCTACTGTATCATCTTTTATTGGAATAACATAAAATCTTTATAAAGTACAGTACAATAATTTATTTAATAAATTTGTATTGTATTTTCAGTGTGGTGAGAAAGGCATTTCTCGTCGACATGCTTATCTAGACTGGGATGATGATGGAGTTCTTATTACAGCGGTAAGCTACACAATACTGTACTGTATTGTGTTTGAGTGATGGTGTATCAACTAATTAACCCTTAGACAACTAATTAACCCTTAGACATCATTCATTGATACACGGGGTAATGCGGTTATCGTCATACGATGATTTAATCAATTATTGTCTGGGTTTTACATATATATGATACAAATATGGATATACTGTAATATTGTAGCTCTTGTGTGGATGCAATGGAGTTTACCTTAACCCATGAAAAATATCCTGCTACCATTTAAATGTTACATGTACTAGGTAAATGCAGTTAGTAATAGGCATCCTGCAGTTTTGGGAGACTATAGAGTTGCACTCTGGTTGCCAAGGCTGGAGTGTCTTCTCCAGGTGCAAAGCCTGGGTAGGTCGATATGGAGAAGCTGTTACTCATGCAGTAGGTCCCCCCTCCCCCTCTCCACGATGTTGAAATTGTCCATTGGAAAGGCAAACGCCAATACACTTGGTTTCAGCGCCATCGCAGGAGCTGCCAGAACGACGTTGAAGTCAACAATGCACTGCCTTAGGGGCTCCAGCTCCGGATGTTTCCTTGAGGTTGACTACTGAAGCCCATTCAAAAAGTGGGTATGGCCGTGAGGCAGCACAGGTTTGAGATCTGGGTTTTCCTTCCCCTAGATGAGCTGCCTTCCCAGGCTGTCGAGTCCCATCTACCCGGAGCAGTTGGTTGTAAGGCGCCAGAAGCACGAGCACATGTACAAGGACAAGGCCCTGAAGGTCTGCCCCTGGTACTACTACTACAGCAGGCTGCTAGTCTTGCTGAGGGCCCTGCAGAACCTCCCGGGGGAGGACTGGGAGTCCTCTGGGGACTGCCCCACACAACAACACACAACTCATGTATTATAATAATATCATTATTATTATTATTATAATATTAATATTATATTAATATATAATAATTTTATTATACTGTAATAATATATAATACAGTATATATTATGATAGTGTTCCATTTACAAATTTAATCCGTTTCCAGGGACAGGTCGTAACTTGAAAATTCATAACTCTAAAGAAATTTTCCCATAAGAAATAATGTAAATTGAATTAATCCGTAATACATTCCCAAAAATATTAACCTCAAAATACATTTCATACATAATACACGCACACACATTTTGTACTATAGTACAGTATGTACAAGTTATAGCTTACCTTTATTGAGGACTCTTGTTGGCGTATGGAAGACTGTAACGGGGGCCAGCCTTTAACCTCACTTATCTAGTTAAATGTTTGTCATTATTAGTTCCATTTATCTCAAAGTTCTCAATGTAATCTTCAGTCCAACTCCTCGAATGTAAATATTTGATCATTTTATGGGGGATGTGCCCTACAGATGGATAGGGATCCATCTGTAGGGCACATTCTGCATCATCCCCCATCCCACACCTTCCCTGCTACCTCCATTCCTTACACTGGATCCTCCCAGCAGTATTCTTCCCAGCCATATGGAGCTTTGGGTCGAAGTACGCCAGTGGTGTCAGCAGCTGGATCAATGGTGGGGGGCCCCAGAGCTGTCTTCTTTTGGTTGGCATGGTGCTCACTCTCCATGGAGATCTGGCTCACGGTTTTCACGTCGGCCCTTTTGCGGGTCGCCCTTTTGACAGGGCGATGTGGGGAATGCTGGCTCTATTTGCCCATGCTTGGTCCCACGATTTGTGAGCTTTTCGGGTTGTGTCCCACAGCCTTCAGGGGCATTGGGTGACCCTTCTCTTTCGAGCAGGTCGGGTCTGGTGGGGCAGATCTCTCTCCCTTTCATCCATTGGGTCAACTTGGAGTGGGATTGCTTAGGTGTGATTGAAATGACCTCGTCTCTTCGGCAGGTTTCCCCACCTGTTTCCAGTTCCGAAATGGGACTGCAGATCTCCAGTACATTCTGGACTTGTTTCGTCTGAACCAGTTGATTCCTTCCTTTACACCCCCCCCCCCATTTCAAATGACTACGTTTTCCCAGGTCCAGCTCGATAATGAGCCGGGCACTTGGATGATTTCCCTGGACCTCAAAGATGCTTATTGGCACATCCCTATCCATCTGGGGGTTTAGGGATTGGTTTGGTTTCATGGTGGGGGTGACGAGCCTACTGCTTTCGGTGTCTTCCTTTTGGGCTGAATCTGACACCTTACGTTTTTACGAGCTTGATGTGGGTTGTGGTAGCCCATCTTCTTTTGCTGGATCTTTGGGTCTTGGCCTACCTCGACGACTGGTTGGAGTGGGCTCCCAGCCAGTCTGCTTGTCTGATAGCCAAGGATCTTTTGATTTTTTGGAGCTTGCTGGGTTCTGGTTCTTGATGAACTGGAGGAAGTCCCAGTTGGTTCCGTCTCGTGTTTTGACCTTGTTGAGCCTAGTTTTGAATTCTCGGATGTCATCGCTTTCCCTTCCTCCCGCAGCCTTGCTCTGGTTTTGATCCTGCCGTCAGCTACTGCTGAGGGGGGCCCAGGTGACTCGGCAGTTTCTTGAATGGTGGTAGGAGATACTGATTTTTGCCCTTTTGGTTTACCTGTTGGGCAGGGTTTGGCTCCGGGAGGGGTTTTCTGGTATCTTCAGAGCAGCCCTTTTGCTGCTCTCACGATTGCTAGGTTCATCCCTCAAGTGTCCTTTTACTGGTTGCTGTGTTAGTTCTTTGCTGGTTGCAGTTCGTTGACTGATGCCGTATAGAGCGGACGTTACCTCTGGCCTCATTCTCTTGCTGGATTTTGTCCTGTTCGGTTGTGCTGGCTGTATATTTATTGTGCGGTGGCCAGGTGTTCCAAGAAGTACTCGGGCTGCATGCATCTAGGGTTACCTTCCCTGGGTACCGGAGGGGTCCTTTGGTTGTGGCAGCTTGGTTAGTTTGGCCAGGGGGTGCATCTTGTGTATGTCTGGTAGTGGCCTTGCCACTGGTTCTTGCTGGCCACTGGTTCTGTTTCAGTGGAGGCCGGTTTATGTTTCCCAATCGACCACCTTAATGTGCTCTGTGAAGTGCAGTGGTTAATGCTCAATATTTAAACTTTAATTTATAAATTCAGATGCTTCATCGGCATTCAGAAATTTGCTGAGTTTTACTTGACAGACAAAGGCCTGGATAAGTTGTGGTATCAAGTACCCTGTACATTTTTTTATTTACTGGATTTGGGATACACTAAATATCTCATCGTGTGAGTCGTGAGAAAATTATTTTTAAGAATGCTGGACGTTGTCTAAATTTAAAGAACTGGAAAAATTAAATTGCTCCCCATATATTTGCTACAAGGGCTCTTATTTTCCTTCAGTTATTGTACCTTCCACTGACAGTTTTATGATCAAATCTTTCATAATTTCCCACCCAAATTTAGCTTGTATATTTTTTTAAATTTAAGTTGTCATCCACACTTCAATGGAAGTAAACATTGCATTCACCTGAGCTCTAGGAGACATGAACCATGGACCCCACGCATGTGAGGCCGAAGCTCTATCGGCCGAGGTCAATAGAGCTTTGTGGACCCCATAAATGTGGGGGGGGTCCACGGTTCAAGTCTCCTAGAGCCCAGGTGAATGGATTTTTTAAATTTGTTTCTCAACTTTCTCTTTGAGCTTTATTAACTTACTCTGTGTATATGTATTTTAGGTGCATCAGAATGCAACATTTGTTGTTGTTAACGGTCGGGAGGAAGAGCTGACAGTGGGCAGCTCTGCTCTTCTAACACATGGTGACACTTTTGGCTTAATGAAGACCAGGTTTTGGTACAAGTAAGTTCATAAAATTGCTTATGTAATACAGACATTTGTTTGTATTTTATTAACTCTTGAACAGCACAACTGTTAAATGCTGACATCCCCATGGTGTGCAAGAAATTTTTTTTTTTTTACTTTAACTGGCTTCCAGGAAGGACAAAAATCCAAGTAAAAAGTCTCCATACCTTGTGGTTTAGCCGTAGTGGCCCAGAGAAGTTTGGATTTTTTTGGGTAGAAATGAGGTGAGGTGCTGCGTGGGAATAACTGTTGATTTATTTTCAATGTTTCTCACACTATTTATTAATTGTTTGGTGCTAACAGGTTTCATTGATGTGTCAAGGGTGGTGTTTATTATGTATAATTTTGAAATATATACAGTATGTACAGTATAGATGTCAC
>WNGS01165339.1:19797415-19815011 GCA_020271785.1 Procambarus virginalis | reverse complement strand
TACAGTGAGAGCTCACACCGCTGGTACTTTATATTTCTTTATGAATATGAATTCCACAAGTCAGGACCAGGGGTGAGTGCACATGCATGTTGTCAATTTCTCTTTCAAAGTCTTCTGAATTCATTTAATATCTGTTATATTATCTGCAACTTGGATGTCATTCATAAGAAGCTGTTTGGATCTTCAACTTTCATGTTTATTGGGGTGCTAAACATAGCCTATACTGGTCTTTTAGAATTTCACTAATTTCCTGTTGTCCTCTGTGTACGAACCTCAGTTGTAAGAAAGGTCCAATACACATGGAGGTTTTAGATTTTGGTTAACACTTTCCTGCTGTCGGCTAAGCAAAAAAAAACTTCCATATTTGCTTTCGGCGTTACGCGCGCCTAAGCAGTAAGACCTAAAGTGTATACTCTTTTTTACTGTCTGGACACTATTTGTAGGCCTACGTATTTAAATTTGATATCACTGTGTTCGCAATAGAATTGTCTATAAGAATATACATATAAAATGCTGCCAAAGCAGAAGGAATTAACACCAAATAAAAAACTATTGAGACACTTGCCGAGGAGCGCCAAACAGCAACAAAATGTTTCCACTATCTTAATGATTGCGAAGACCACATTTATCTACATCGTTGATTATGGTATCATTGGAACCGCAATAAAATTCTCTATACGGACATATGATATACAGTAAATATAGAATCAATGTCGCAACCGACCCACAAGACGGTGGGAAGTGGCTGAAGTGTTACCCGCGGCGGAATATCGGAGGCATATCGGCGAAATGTGTATATTCAATTCACTGTCTGACATTATTTTTGGATGCACGTATTTAATTTTGTACCAATGGTTCGCAATAGAATGTTCCAGAAGAACATGAGAAACGAGAAACAATGGGCAAAGTTTCTTTCACCCTATGCCCCTGTTACCTAGCAGTAAAATAGGTACCTGGGTGTTAGTCAGCTGTCACGGGTGCTTCCTGGGGGTGGAGGCCTGGTCGAGGACTGGGCCGCGGGGACACTAAAGCCCCGAAATCATCTCAAGATAACCTCAAGATAACAAAATCGGATAGAAAATGGAATTTATACAAATATTTTATCGTTGCACGCATGGGTGCGCATCGAGACCAGAACCGTGAGAAAATAGTGTACGCAAACGGTCGAATCAAGAGTACGAAAGTGTTATATGTCAAAAAATTGTAGATTTTTCTTTATCTCTTGTATAGCTTTCTATTCAAATTCCACTTCCCCAGACTCGTATGACGCTTAAGTGTCTGCTCTATTTCTTCGATCTCGCTGTTTAACCCTCAAACCGCTAGGGGCCCAAATGGAATTCACACCCACAGGCGCAAAAAAAAAAAAAAATCTTTCGTCTTATAGAAGTGTTCATTTTTGTTCCCTGATCACAGAAAAAAATAACAAAAAATCATAGGTGGCATATTTTAGCCGCAATAGGGTAGGGAAGTGTGGCAAAAAAGGGGCGTTGGCAGAGCCTTCACCAGACGAGGTCTACTCCGCCCGAGCTGTCAGACGACAGTTGCCACAAATATATTATACCTAATTATTTCAATATCTCTGATTTTTTCTTAGTTTTTTGCAGTAATATTATTCCATACAGTGAATTGTGGTATATTTATATTACAAAATGTGTGAACCATCACTGTACTCAAAATATGGGTGCATATAAGTGATTCAATTATTATGTTCATAAAACAATAAACAAATAGTTTTGCTGTTGTTACACTATATACACGGTTATATATAAGTATCTGCATGTTTTGTTCACCATAACGAACTACTAAGTTGGTCTTGTGAGTCAAAAAGCAACGAGGAGTGACCGCCAAACACCAGCGAGCCACTCACTGCCACTCCCTCACTCAACACCACCTCACTCACCCTCATTCACCTCACACAATACTGTTTTGCATTTATTCACTATACACAGACATTATATATACGTATTTACATGTTTTGTTCACCATAACTGTACATCTAAGCTTGTATGGGAATAAAGGGCACAAAGACGTAGCTACTCACACAGTCAGCTGATCGGCGGCCACCCTCAAGGCCAGATGCACCAATATTTCTCCTCCAACAATATTGGTTGTGGTGTTATTACGCTATATACAACATTATATATAAGTATCTACCTGTTTTATTCACCATACTTGTACAAATAAGCTGGTATGGTGCCCAAAGACCATAGTAGCCATCAGTAAACAACATGCCTATAATTACCTAAGTGCAATTACCTAAGTGTACTTACAGGCTTTAGTTACAGTTATAACTGTGTGTGGGAGTTTTGCCCCCATTGAATGTCTGGAGGGTCTATATATATTTTTTCCAGTCAATCCTCTTATTGTTAAAATTGAATTGATTGAGTAACCTTTCTTGTCGATTCACTTGGACCTACTACCGTTATTAATATTAGTTGCACTTCAATGAGTTATGTAGTGTCCGAGATTGCAATGTCTCTGGTTAGTTCATTATTGCTTGTGACGAATAGGTCTTGCCTTTGCAGTTATTACCCAAGTTATTTCCTAATGTAGTTACAGAATAAGAGCTATGCTCTTGGTGTCCCACTCTTCTGGGACTTTTTTTTATCAAATACTGTACCACTTTGAAACAACCGATGGATTTGGCCTCCACCACCACCTCACTTACTAGGTACTTGTTCAAACCATCTACCATTGGCCTACTACATAATGATTAAGCTTGTGTTGTATCCTGGCCGTGGAAGATTGACTAGGTGCCAATCCTTAATGTATGTCTCTGTTCCACCAAGCAGTGAATGGGCACCTAGGTACAGTATAAGCAATTGGTGGTCGTATTCCAGGGAAAATAGGATTAAGAACCTGGCCAAAATGCTATGTGTGCCAGTGGCTTTAAAATAATGTATGTTTATTCAAGAATGAACTTGAATAGAGAAAAAAAAAATACAGTAAAGTTATACTTTCCCTACACTAGTGCATGTGGACAAGTAAATATTATTATGTACAACAATCATCAACAATACAGAAAATGCAATATTTTAACACAATATATTTTTATAATCTTAGATAATGCTGATTCTTGATTATATTAATAATGATGAACACTAAACTTGAGTAATGATCCTCTCCCCAAGACAACTGGCAGAGAGACGGGAATCTCTTCACTACTATACTCCTCATCACTCTTGCCTGGACCCTTGACACGCACTAATGCCACACTCATTTGTACTCTGTTTGCTGGAAATAAACATGAATCTTTCACAATTACATGTCAATCTAGGCACCAACCTCACCCCCAACATTGACCTACCACCAAATAGAGGGAATACAGAGAACATATACGGCACGCATAGACACAATAAAGCACCTAAATTATTGGGATCGTCTCAAAACTCTCCCAAATGTACTCACTAGAAAGAAGACGAGAGAGATATCAAATAATATACACCTGGAAGATACTGGAGGGCCAAGTACCAATCTACACAGTAAAATAAAACGTACTGGAGTGAACAATATGGAAAGAAATGCAGAATAGAACCAGTGAAGAGCAGAGGTGCCATAGGCACAATCAGAGAACACTGTATACACATCAGAGGTCCGCGGGTTCAACGTCTCCCAGCAAGCATAAGAAATATTGCCGGAACAACCGTGGACATCTTCAAGAGGAAACTAGATTTATTCCTCCAAGGAGTGCCGGACCAACCGGGCTGTGGTGGGTATGTGAGCCTGCGGGCCGCTCCAAGCAACAGCCTGGTGGACCAAACTCTCACAAGTCAAGCCTGGCCTCGGGCCGGGCTTGGGAGTAGAAGAACTCCCAGAACCCCATCAACCAGGTATCAACCAGGTATCAACCATGCCTGGTGTGGCTGACATGACCCTCACCTCACACCACTGGTTGATACCTGGTTCATACCTAGTTGATGGGGTTCTGGGAGTTCTTCTACTCCCAGAACTAATATTTGCTTGGTTATGCTCCCTAAACGTTAGGTCGTCAGACATCATTATTCCCAAATCCTTTACATGCTGTTTTCCTACTATGGGTACATTTGATTGTGTTTTATACCCTGTATTATGTTTAAGGTCCTCATTTTTACCGTACCTGAATACCTGGAATTTATCACTTAAACATCATGTTATTTTCTGATGCCCAATCAAAAACTTTATTAATATCAGCTTGAAGTTTTTCAATGTCTTCAGCCGAGGTATTTTCATACTGATTTTTGTGTCATCTGCAAAGGATGATACGAAGCTGTGACTTGTATTTTTGTCTATATCTGATATGAGAATAAGGAAAAGCAGCGGTGCAAGGACTGCACCCTGAGGTACAGACCTTTTAACTGCACTTGGACTAGATTTTATATGGTTGACCGTTACTCGCTGAGTCCTGTTTGACAGAAAACCGAGTATCCAGCGTCCTACTTACCGGTTATTCCCATTGACTTCATTTTGTGTGCTATCACGCCATGGTCACATTTATCAAAGCCTTTGCGAAGTCCGTGTATATCACATCAACATTCTGTTTTTCTTCTAATGCCTCAGTGACTTTGTCGTAGTGCTCAAGTAGCTGTGAGAGGCACGATCTTCCCGCTCGAAATCCATGTTGGCCTGGGTTGTGAAGGTCATTGGTCTCCATGAAATTGGTGACCTGACTCCTAATCACTCTCTCAAATACTTTTATTATGTGCGATATTAGTGCAACTGGTCTATAATTCTTTGCCAATGCTTTGCTCCCTCCCTTGTGTAGAGGGGCTATGTCTGCTACTTTAAGTGCATCTGGTATCTCCCCGTGTCCAAGCTCTTCCTCCACACTATACTGAGTGCCTGTGCTACCGGCACTTTGCATTTCTTTATAAATATTGAATTCCAAGAGTCTGGACCTGGGGCCGAGTGCATGGGCATATTTTCAATTTCTCTTTCAAAGTTTAGTGCGCTCGTGTTGATATCAGTTATATTTACAGGGGTTTGAATATCCCGCAAAGAAATTGTCTGGATCTTCCACTTTCATGTTGTTATTGGAGTGCTAAACATGTCCTCATATTGCTTTTTTAGGATTTCACTAATTTCTTTGTCATCCTCCGTGTATGAACCTTCACTTGTACAAATAGGTCCAATACTGGCAGTGGTTTTGCTTTTGATTTTGCATATGTGAAGAAGTATTTTGGATTTTTCTTTATTCCTGAATTGCTTTCTGTTCTAACTGCCTCTCTTCAGTTTCATATGAGTGTTTCAATTTCCGCTCGATTTCTTCAATCTCCCTATTTAAATTATTCCTTCTTTGACGGGAAATTCGTGTCTGCATAAGCAGTTCCGTTATTTTTTCCTGCGTTTATAGTGTCGTCTGCGTTCTCTTTCTACGTTGGATCTCTTTCTGGCTTTCCTCAAAGGAACATGTTTCAGACAGACTTGATACGCTTCCGAAGTCAGTTTTTCTATTCCTTCTGTAGGATTCGTATTACTTAGAACAGTTTCCCATGGAATGTTTGTAAGTTCCCTGTTTATTATCTCCCAGTCTATCCTTTTATTATCAAAATTGAATTTACTGAATAGCCCCTCTCGCTTTATCAACGTTTTAGGTCTATTCTGAGTATTGATGGTCGATTGCACTTCAATGAGCTTGTGATCTGAATATGTGGTATCTGATATCGTAATGTCTCTGATAATGTCTTCATGTTCGTAAAATGTCTTCATTGTTCGTAAAGACCAGATCTAGAATATTTTCATTTCTCGTTGGCTCCGATATCTGCTGATTGAGTGAAAATTTGTCACAGAATCTAAGTAGTTCTCTAATCTGTGGTTGGTTAGGTCCTGATAGATTTCCTGGAATAATATTGTTTGCTATTCTCCACTGAGACTAGGCAAGTTGAAGTCACCTAAGAAGATAATATCAGGTATCGGGTTCTCCAAATTATCAAGGCTATTCTCTATTTTGTTTATCTGTTCTGTGAATTCCTCAGCCGTTGCATCTGGCAGTTTGTATATTAAAATAATCACTAAATTTATTTTCTCCATTTTAATCCCAGTACCTCTACCACCTCATTTGTAACGTTAAGGAGCTCCGAGCATACAAGGTCTTCCCTAATATACAGACCCACTCCTCCATGTGACCTAATTTTCCTATCACACCTGTATAGGTTATATCCTGGAATCCAGATCTCACTGTCTAAGAATTCCCCTGCATGGGTTTCTGTGTAAGCTCCAAATACAGTGCATGCATTTGACTCCGTGAGGAGGCCATTTATGAACTGTACTTTGTTGTTTGTTCTTGTTTTCAGTCCTGACCTACCACAGTCCACTTGACCTACGACAGTGGACCTTCAGTCCACTGACCTACCACAGTGCCTGGTGTGGCTGACATGACCCTCACCTCACACCTCTGACCTACCACAATGCCTGGTGTGGCTGACATGACCCTCACCTCACACCTCTGGCCTACCACAGTGCCTGGTGTGGCTGACATGACCCTCCCCTCACACCACTGACCTACCACAGCGCCTGGTATGGCTGACATGACCCTCACCTCACACCACTGACCTACCACAGCGCCTGGTGTGGCTGACATGACCCTCACCTCACACCACTGACCTACCACAGCACCTGGTGTGGCTGACATGACCCTCACCTCACACCACTGACCTACCACAGCACCTGGTGTGGCTGACATGACCCTCACCTCACACCTCTGACCTACCACAGTGCCTGGTGTGGCTGACATGACCCTCACCTCACACCACTGACCTACCACAGCGCCTGGTGTGGCTGACATGACCCTCACTTCACACCACTGACCTACCACAGCGCCTGGTGTGGCTGACATGACCCTCACCTCACACCACTGACCTACCACAGCGCCTGGTGTGGCTGACATGACCCTCACCTCACACCACTGACCTACCACAGCGCCTGGTGTGGCTGACATGACCCTCACCTCACACCACTGACCTACCACAGTGCCTGGTGTGGCTGACATGACCCTCACCTCACACCACTGACCTACCACTGTGCGTAGTGTGGCTGACATGACCCTCACCTCACACCACAGCGCCTGGTGTGGCTGACATGACCCTCACCTCACACTACAGTGCCTGGTGTGGCTGACATGACCCTCACCTCACACCACAGCGCCTGGTGTGGCTGACATGACCCTCACCTCACACTACAGTGCCTGGTGTGGCTGACATGACCCTCACCTCACACCACTGTGCCTGGTGTGGCTGACATGACCCTCACCTCACACCACTGACCTACCACAGCACCTGGTGTGGCTGACATGACCCTCACCTCACACCTCTGACCTACCACAGTGCCTGGTGTGGCTGACATGACCCTCACCTCACACCACTGACCTACCACAGCGCCTGGTGTGGCTGACATGACCCTCACTTCACACCACTGACCTACCACAGCGCCTGGTGTGGCTGACATGACCCTCACCTCACACCACAGTGCCTGGTGTGGCTGACATGACCCTCACCTCACACCTCAGGTGATGGTGCAACCCGCCACAACACAACACAACACAAGACACTTCGTACACTCGACGAGTCGCCTCCACATATTTCTACAATTTCGTACACAACTTGTACGCACACAATTTATTTATTTATTTATTTATTTATTTATTTATTTATTTATTTATTTATTTATTTATTATTTATATACAAGAAGGTACATTGTAAATGTGTTACAAACATAATGTTGGAATAAATAGGAGCTAGTACATACAATGCTTAAACGTGATCAAAAGCATAAATTTAATTTAAAAAAAGGAATACAAATGAAAAAGAGAATGATGATAATTACATGATGGATATAACAGCAGAAAATGCAACAGAACCTCAGAAGGAATTTTAACTAAATAAAGTAAATATAAAAAATTACAATTTTCTTTAAACGAATACATTTTCTGTGTATGGAAGAAAACGCATGGGGGAACTTCGGTAATTGTTTAATAATAGTAATAATAGTTATAAATAATAATAATATTAATACCACTTATAATAATATTATTACTTATAATAATTACAATAATAATAATTTATAATAGGAATTATAATAATATTTATAATAATAATGTTGTAATAACAGTAAAAATGTAATGTATTAAATCTAAAATGGGTTTAATAAGTCCATTACAAATAATAACTAATTACATGTCCCTTTATTTAAATTTACACTAATGTATTTACGAAGGTAATTACAATTATATTAATCATGGTATTAAATATCGGAAGATTTTGGGGGGTTCCTGCGGAGCACTCTGATTGTTGCCGCCGAAGGCGGCTAGTTTACTCTTATACCAATTTTCCAATTTCTTTTTTTATTATGCACCCCATACCCATCCCGTGGGCGGTGGTGTAAAGGATTACAGATGCACATAATCGGTTTAGGAACTGACCCCTCTAGTTCGTTTAGCTAAGCAAATATATACGCCAGGCCAGCTGGCGCGCGCAGAACCCCCCCACCTCGAAGGGCAATTCAATTTCTTTCTTTATTATGCACCCCATACCCATCCCATAGGGCAAGCGGTAGCTTTCTTCTTTTTTTTTCTTAATCTATGATAGATTCTGTGGTATGTAAATGTCTACATTTCTTCATAGTTGCAAGTTTTGCAGCTTCTTCTGCAATGTTATTTCCTGTTATTTCCACATGACTTGGCACCCAGTTGATAAGTACCTGTCGGCCTTGTCGTTTGAGTGTTTGCATTAATGATATGATATTTGTGATCAGATGGATGTTATCACATATGGTAGCTCGCTGCTGTAACAGGTTTTATGAGGTTAGCGTCCCTTCTTAGCAGCAGTTGTATGTATGCCAAGATTGGAACAAAAAAGGGGGTAAGATAACGTAGGCAATAACCCCCTACATCGGGTTTAGCCACCTTGCCATGTGATGTTGCTAGACTAAAATTCAGGAGAACATAAAATGTAAGGCTGATCTATGGGCCTCCACTAGCAAAATCTGTGTACAGCACAAGAATATTGTTACAATATCAACATCGTTGCTGGAGTGAGGTCGAGTGGTGATATCACCGCCATCTATGGACCTTTGATATTGCAAACCGACATGTTATCTTAAGTGAGCTTGCGAGAATGAATATCGTGGTCGGATTCTTTGTGATTTGGGGCTACTTATCCAACAGGTAGGCATCTGTGTTTTTTCAGGGGCAAAGAAGTGTAACAAGAGACTTTGAACTAGGTACTCCACAGGGAAGTGTCCTCAGTCCTATCTTATTTAATATCTTAATAAACACACTGTTAAACTCTGTACCGAGAAAATCTAACGTGCACATCATTAGCTATGCTGATATGATGATACACACCACTGGATATGCTAACACGCAGAACACTCCTAACTCTGTATTAGACTCATGTCAGGACCTAGCTAGGTTTAGTCATCTCAGCAGAGAAAACAAAGATACTAAATCGGCGCCCACCCAGGCAGGGAGGAGCTGTTCGCAAGATGCAACTGTCTGATGGCTCCCAGCTTGACTATGTAAACAGATTCAAATACCTTGGCCTTGAGGTGCCACTGTATGGTCCTGTTGTATTCAGACTCTGTCGTCAGTATAAAGAGAGGCTCCGAGCTCTCAAGGCTGTCGCAGGTTATCACTCAGGCTATGGTGCCAATGTCAGAATTGTCAAAATCAAAATAAAAAATCAAATCAAAATCAAAATGTTTATTTAGGTAAGGTACATACATAAAAGTGATTGAACAGAGTGATGGAGTTATAGATAGGGCTAGTACATACAATGCCTAAAGCCACTATTACGCAAAGCGTTTCGGACATGAAAAACTTAAATGACTAAAGCTTAAGACTAATTGAGCATAAGGAATAAAATGAGTTGAGAAAAAGAAAACAGTTAAGAAGGGGGGAACATGGCTGAAAAAGCAGCACAAATGCAATTCGGTCGACAAAACAGTGTCATTTAAAACAAAAACAGACATTGGTTGACAATAGAGGGGTAAGGCAGGTTACAGGGAATTTATTAGGTATAGCTTCGTTTTTCTCTTAAACTGGTTGAGAGAGGTAGTCTTTTAACATGGTTGGGAAGGTCATTCCACATTCTGGGTCCCTTGATTTGTAAAGCATTTCTAGTTTGATTAAGTCGTACTCTAGGAATATCAAAACTGTATTTATTTCTGGTGTGGTGCTTATGGGTTCTGTTACAACCTTCTATGAAGCTTTTGAGGTCAGGATTGGCATTACAGTTCAGCATTTTATATATGTATAATACACATGAGAGAATGTGCAGTGACTTAATATCTAACATATTCAGAGATTTGAGTAGGGGTACCGAATGATGTCTGGGGCCAGAGTTGGATATTGTCCTAATAGCAGCTTTGTGTTGAGTGATTAGAGGACGTAAATGATTTTGGGTAGTAGAACCCCAAGCACAAATACCATAGTTGAGATATGGATAGATGAGGGAGTAATAGAGAGTCACCAGGGCAGGGCGGGGTACATAATATCTGATCTTAGAAAGAATGCCAACAGTTTTTGAAACTTTTTTAGATATATTTAGAATGTGTCCCCGGAAATTCAGCTTGTGGTCAATAAGAATGCCAAGGAATTTGCCATCTAATTTGTTACAAATTTGGGCATTGTTTATTTTGAGATTTATATGATTAGAGGATTTATTGCCAAACAGAATATAAAAAGTTTTGTCAATGTTAAGGGTGAGTTTGTTAGCAGTTAGCCAAAGATGGACTTTCACTAGCTCAGTATTCACTGTGGCATTTAGAGCAAGGGGGTCAGGACTGGAGTAAATGAAGGTTGTGTCGTCAGCAAACAGAATTGGTTTGAGGTGTTGGGAGACATTAGGAAGGTCATTAATGTAGATGAGAAAGAGGAGAAGGCCAAGTATGCTGCCCTGAGGAACACCAATGTTGATGGGTAGGGTGGGAGAAATGGAATTATTCACAGAAACATACTGGAGCCTGTCAGTAAAATGATGTACCTTGCATTCATCAGATCTTTAGTGGATTATGCTGCACCTCTGCTTGCTTTGATGCCTGAAAGAAAGCTTGGAGGGCTTGAAAAATTGCAGAACTAAGCCTTGAGAACAATCCTTGGGTGCCCTCGTACCACAAAGATACTTAACATGAGAAAGGAACTTAATATTATGAGCGTTGTTGATAGTGTTACTGAAATTAACTGTCAAATTGTTATAAAATTGTAAAATTGGTTAGCTTTGGCTAACTCATCCTAACCCTTGCACAGAAGCCCTCCAGAATTTCTTTATTGAAGGTCAACATTGCTTACATTGCATCTGTAACCCTTTCCACTACTGCTCACAAGATGGGTATAGGGTGCATAATAAATGAACTAAACTAACGCGTCACTACAAGTTGCACTGTACAGTTGCTCGGCATAGAGTTGGACGCCTCTTCACTTTTGCTGTTTATCAAAATTCAAACATGTGACATTAGCTTGCCTAATGTCTGCATGAGGTGCAGACACTTCCTACACTAGCATCGCTGGTGGTTTGATTCACTACACTGTGTGGTGGGGAAGCTGCACCATAATGGTGGACATATAAGACTTCCAACTCTCACGTTTAACTGTATGTATGGTCCTCTGGGCCACTGCACTCCCCTTCCGAAACAAAAAAGAATCGGCGTCTGCTCTAGTCAGTGTTTTTTCCAAGCTGCACGCTCACACGGACAGCCTGAGCAGTCCGCATTCCACCCGGGAACGCACTTCCGCGTGCTCTGAGAGGTAGACCGAGGAATAGTGGAGGGCAGTGTCAAATACGGTGTCATGAAAAAGGAAGGGGGCTGGAGGGAGAGGCAGAGAATTCGAGAGAGAACAGCATCAGAGAACAATGAAGAGACAAAGGCAAAGAAGAACACAGTACTGTATACTGAAGATGATCAGGATCAGTGAAATCAGGGTTAGGAGGCATGAGTAAATTTAGCAATGACGATAGTCAAGGAGTTTGAGAATGGACCAAAGGCGAACAGACAGGGTCCGGAGCTGGAGGAGGTAATGGAGAGGGGTAATCAAGGGAATCAGGGGAAAGGGGGGGGGGCGGCAGAAACAGAGCAGCACACTTCAGTAAGGGCAGCAACCGAGAGAAGCGAGAGCTAAAGGAACCTCCATAGCCAGGACGGGGCTCGACCACTGAAATGGGAGGGGATGCAGTGATAGATTCAGAGTCAGAGGGTGGGGAAGAAAGCGACACTTTCTTACCTGCCAGGAAAGGAAGAAGGGGAGGAGCCAGGCTTACGTTTCTGACTTAAAGAGACAGGTGTGCCAGTAGCAACGTACTGTACTGGGCAACAGTCTCCATAGTCTCAACAGAAGGAGAACAAGAGCAACCAACATGAAGATTGCTGGGAGGGTGATGGACAACAACCTGGACAGACAGGCAGCGTGGAGGGCCAAGAGACGGGGGAGGGCTGGGAAGAAGGATCGAGGGGAGACTGGAAAGAAGACACAGGAGACATGGTAGACTGAGAAGGAAGGAGGGAAACAAAAGATGGAGAACCAGTTGAAATCAGAACAAAGGAGCAAGGGAGGAGTCGGTGGGCGTGTCCGGGTCCAAGGCCTGGAAACGGTTGTGTGACTGAGAAAGGAGGGAAGGGCAAGGAGAGGTGGAACGAAACACACGAGCATAAGATATGCTAGCGAAAGGGCAGAGATGGCGGACTTGACGCGCAGAAAGTAGGGTGGGCGTCACTGCAATTGAGGCAGTGTGCCTGGGAAGAACAGCACTGTCTTAGAGTGACCAGTCCCCACACATGGTGCATACACACACTGCACTTGTGCATTTGAGAGAACCATGACCAAATTTCCAGCACTTATTGCAAAGTCTAGGAGAGGGAATGTACTCCTGAATGAAGCATCTGGCACCAGAAAGAATTATAGAAGGCAAAGAGTCCTAGTATCAAAAGTGATCTTCGCAACTCGAAGAGGCTGATGACAAAGACCACGATGGGGTCGAGTGAACATATCAACCTGGAGGATAGAATGGCCTTGTGCTTCAAGGATATGTTTAATATCCTCGTAGCAGTCTTTCAGGTCCTTAACGACTAGTCACAACATAATGTGGGAAGATAACAGTGCTAATACTGGCATTTAACGGGGCATTTTTGGAGATCTTAACAGGGGTCTTCCCAATGCCGGACAATGCGGCTAAGCAGACAGCTGCTTCCTGACTAAGAGCAGCAACGACACGTGTACCAAAACGGGTGGGGTTAAAAGTAACAGAGGTATCCACCGAATCAACGAGGTGTTTATGGAGTGAAATCGTCAGGATGTGTAGAATTCAGATGGTTGAGATCAAAACTTTGAGTCCATGTAGCAGGACCAAACAAGGTGTGGAACGTATTAGCACAGGAAGGAATTGCACGAGTGTATTTGTTGGGGGGGGGGGGGGGGAAGGTCGGTGCCGAGCACCCCAGTGAGGGGGGGTAAAAAGTGCAGTTGTCACAATGAGAGAAATAGCCACACCAGGTGATGAGGTGGTCACTACTAGGGGCTTGGGGTTCAACCCTACCACAGAGAAAGGAGGGGAGCGGAGGGGGTAGTCAGTAGGGTCAAAGGAGGAGCTTGGTCTGGGCCCAATGTAGTGGGGGCTGCAAAGCCTGGTCTTCCAACAGTCCAACATGGGGGCCTGGTCGCCCAAACCACAAACCTGGGAAGTTGTAAGAGGATCCTTCAGCGGCATAGAAACGAGTAGGTAATAATTTAATTCACAAATAAGCCCCATATCCACCATAGAGCCACAATTAGAGGATGGGACACCCAACAAGACAGGGCCCCTCCCAGGGGTACATCGTGAGTATACACCCCGCAACCACAACCTTAAGAACCGTCAGTCCGTCGAGATCGGGTTCAGCAATGAGAGCGAGGATTGACAATAAAAGCGTCCCCTCACTCGAAATGTCGGATACCACAGATCTACGGGCGAGAGAAAGTGTGCCTCCCCAAACACCAAGCGTCAAAACAGATGTCCGAAAAAATAATCAGGAATGGCAAAAATTGGTGGGAAATGACAATTAGAAAGGTGACAAGAGGGGAGGAAAAATGAAATATAAGGAAAAGGAAAAGTTTCCACTAAAATCAGTGAAGACGGCAGCAGGAGCATAAGGCTTCAAAAGGTCAGAGGACTGTCCCATGGAGCATCACTCCCAGGCAGCCACGCACCAAGCCTCCTCACACACAACAGGCTGGAAAGGGAGGGGGCATCACCAAAGAGAACATGCCAAGTGTATGGAAGAAAAAGAGAGACTTCATGGTTTGTTTGACTGCCTCCTTGTCCCAATCCCCTACCCTGTAAAGGTAGTATTTCAAGACAAGGACCCACAAGCAGCTCAAATTATGCACTTCATTCCACGATGAACAGCTAGTTGGATGGTCTAAGCAGCACAGAATAGTCCTGGTATGTCATATTAACTATGGGTGAGATGGGGCTAAGATTCTGTATAAGCAAAATTAGATTCATCATCCTGGAAGAATGACAATCTAGATTCATATTTAGTGTTAGTTTCACCTAGATGTAACTAGAAACTTGTAAAGTGAAAATACATATAGAGGGTTGCAACAGAGATAAAGATCTTAAACTGTAATGCAGAGTGAAAAATATTTGAGACATGTCCAAAGTTACTGTTAAAATATCTCTTGCTAGTGTTTAAATAAAGAAATAAAGTTTCGTTTAATGTATTTTTGTTAACCAAATGTTCAACTTTCTCTCCACTTCTCAGGACAAAATAGTGTGATGCTAGCTGTAATATTAATAAATGAAAATAAAACAATTTATTTTTGTTATGTTTAATCATTGTAAAGATAATGTTATAATGTCACTCAGATTCAAAAACAAAATAAACAAAATATTTTCTTTACATGCAATCATTGCAAGATGTTGGTTATACCATTTAGTTACTATAATTAGAAACCTATAATTTCCATGATGGTCATATTACACTCAGGACATACTAGAGACTCCCGCAAGAAGACTCAGCCTATTAAAACACTGACGAACTTTTCAGAAGTCTTAGTTGTATGTCATATATCTTGGTGTGGCTGAGAATTTAGCATAAGCCTTAATGACTTTGTTGACAGCATCTAAGAAGTCCTTTTCGGTGGCTACCTTCCTGCGGGCACGAATAGCATACATGCCTGCCTCGGTACATACCGATCTAATTTCTGCTCCTGTAGAGGTGAAAAAGTAAGTAATTATCAAAAGAAGACACCAAGCCGGGGAGGCATGTAGCACTGTCAAAAGTGCAGGATATTCAAAGGCATTAAAGATCACTAAAGGATGCCAATACGGTAGAGGTGAAAGAATAGATATAATGAAATACGCAGAAGCGTGTCAGAATGTACACTAATAAATCAAAGCACTCTTCTCCAAATCTTTACTGTACATCCTTTCTTATGTGTCTGAGAAGGATGGTGCATGTTAATGCCTCGCTCATCTATATCAACTCTCAACTTTCTATCTGTAACACTGAAATAAAGTTTCATATTTATCAAACAGCTTTGTAGCAATTCCATGCTTATTTACATTACTTAAACTTTAACCTCTATTTGTAAATACAAGATGTGCTAAGTGCACACATACATAATTATCAACTGCTGTCTTCATCCTACACATTTAACAAATTAAAATTATGATTAGTAAATTCTCAATTGAATACACCATACAAACTATTTTATAATCCTCCTCCATTTTCCTTTTCTACCAAGCCCTGGAAAATAAATGTGTGTTTACAAACACAGGATTCTTGCATATTCAACATTTAAATACTCATCTCTTCAGAAACCATGTTAATCAAGCTTTGCATTTGCTTTGGTAATATTCCAAATATATACTAATATAAAACAGTATTACAGGTATATACGGATCAATTTGTAATCAGTACACCATGTCATCTACACTCATCAAAAATAAAAATATCATTATCATACCATGCTTCACATGGTGAAGATAACCATCAAGAAGACAAAAGGCTTTGCAAGTATGGAATTAGGATGATAAACTGATACTTGTAAATGCCCACAGGCAACCAGCAAGCAACACATGGTAGAGGAGGAACTAGATGACAAACGAGAGGGCCTCATTATGGTTATAAGAAAGATTATAGTAAAAGCAGATAACGGTAAATCATGATTATTGGTACTGGGGGGACTAACTAGAAAGCAATAGACTGGGCCGCCTACGAAGCAAAAACGTAGGACATTTGGACAGGCAGATTTGTAAACCTCATTCTGGAGACATTCATGTATCAGCACGTCAAAGCAGGGTCACAAGAATGGAATTTCAAAGTTCAGAGTGGGAGGGAGAAATTGGGAACAAGTAAATACATAGGTATTGTTATAGAAAATAAAAAGATGCTAATATTATATACGTACATATTATTACTTTACTTGAATAACATGACCAGAGGGTGGGCTCATTTAGTTGTTTTGGCCAAGAGCCCCAAAACAGTTAGATCCGGCCAGATGCTAATGGTCATTCTTAGTGCCTCTGCATTACTGCCTGTTGAGTGAGTGACATCTTCCACCCTGAAGCCTGCAACATGTGTCATCACTGACTCTCTCTTAGCTGAGCTTCCCCTTCTCAGGACTGAGACAATCAGGCAGCAACGGTTTAAGCAAATTGATTTTCCATATGCATTGCTTGTGGATGCCCAAGATTCAGCCCCACATCCTCCTTTTTTTTTTACCCTTCAGGATTGGGATGGTTTTCACCTTATTCAACATTTGCCCTACCTTCTCTTTTCTCCTGGCCCCCCTGATTTTGTTTTGTCAGGCCTTATTCCCCCTATCCTTCTTGGTTCTTCCTTGGGGCTGGGCCACTTCTGGGGGGGTTTGCCCCATCCATGTCAGCATGTGGTTTAAAGCTGGGAACCTTCCCACAGAGAAGATATTTTCGGTCTGCAGCATCTGGTGTGGAAACATTGCTCTGTCCTAGGGTCTGTTTTTTTGGGCCACTGGTGCTGGGAAGGGGCCTGAGGAGGGTCTGTGGGGTGCCCTTCAACGTCACTTTGTTTCTGGTACCTTCAAGCTAGGGATTTTTCACTTTTTCATTCCACACAGGAGATCTTGCATAATCTTTGTCTAGATTTGAATTAATCCTTGGCTGCTCCTACTTGTGTAGGTTTCAGAGTGTCATTCATGTCCTCAGATGCATTGTATTTGTGGAGACTTTCAACTTCCCTTTTTTTCCCATCAGAGGTGCAGGATGATTTGTTTGGATCCCTTCAGGATCAGAATCTCTTCTCTTTGGACCCAGACCTTTTTAAAGTTTGGTTCTATGTCAACTCCTGGATATGTTTGGGATCCTCCTTTCTCTTGACTTGTGGATAACCCCCCCCCCCTTGCTTCCTTGAGGTGTTAGAATGACTTAGAATGATTTTTGCCATAAGGACTGCTCAAGTGGTGTGCAGCTGAATTGTATTGAGAAATTCTTGGCCAGTGCTTCCTTTGCATTGTTTAAGGCCAGCCTCTTTGTACCAGCTGACCCAGCATGTCCATTAGCCTTCGATTTCTGTAGCACAGGCTGTGGAGGATCACAGGGCTCAGTTTTGGCTTTTCATTTTTGTGCTTCTGGGCTGTTGTTAAGCCATTTCCAGTCAGCTCCTGGCTGGT
>WNGS01165339.1:19766118-19796415 GCA_020271785.1 Procambarus virginalis | reverse complement strand
AATTACATTTCACCATTATAAATTCACATTAATGCATTCATAAATCTATGTATCTATGTATTTACGTATGTAGCTTAGCCTAACATTTTAAAAGCACTACGATCACCTTCTGTGGTTGTTCAATAAATCTCTGAACTGTATGTTTGACAAATCTTTCACCCTGTCCATGGAGGACAGAAGAAAATGTATATATGCTGGTTAGCATTGTAAATGTGTGGCCACGTCTGTGGTAGAAAATAATAATAATAATAATAATAAATAATAATAAAAAAACTCCCCCAATAACAAAAGAAACAGCAAAACTTAGTAAAACCAGCCTCACCGCTAGTTAACTCCACCTTCACCCCCCCCCTCGCTGGGGGGAAGGGGTAGTCACCCCGGGGCCAGCTTTACTTCTTTACTGCTGTGCTTACCAGACAGTCGCGTTGCTCTGCCTCAAGTTTCTCAATTTCTTTTGTTCTCTTGCTTTTAAGCCGGTGTTTTACACAAGAAGTGTTAACTTCAGGCCGCTGAGATAACATTAGCTCATAGTTAAGTAATCAGCCTCCCCCTTCTCTTTGGAACTTCTAATCAACAGAAGGGGGAAACTGGTAGGAATCTGATTTATATAAATTTTGTGTGCCAGGATGCTTTAAAATTATATACCATTATGCACATGAATAAGTTAGGTTAAGTTAACATACACTTTGAGCCAGTGATGTACATTATTTGAAGTGAAGCCTAGTACTACTGAATAATAATCATCATTGTTGAACATTTTGGAATTTTTATTGAGATTAATTACAAAGCCTCTTGTTTTGCTGTAAGGTGCATTTGAATGTTAAAATGACATATCAGCTGAGTAAAGTAACATTGATTTATTGACGGTCAAGAGTGAATTGTTTGTTTTAAAATTAAATGAGGCTAGTAGAACCAAGCTACCATTTCTATTGTATATCTTCTCAGTAATGGCTGTGTTAATTTTAAATGCTGTACAGGCTGTATTTCCTTTGGCCTTCATCCAAATTTATGCCATGTCTGACCAATATGTGAGAACCCAAGTAATAGTATATTAACCACCGAGTGAGAATAGAAATTTGGGAAAGATCGGGAGGCCGTACCCTCATATCTATTAGAGCTACTGTGAGTGCAGAGAGTTGAAGTCTTTCCTTCAGTACTGGATGCTGGTGATTACCTTGCTAGCTTAGTGAGTCCTCAGGGGAGTTGCTAAGGTCATGAGGGTCAAGTACCGACTTCAATGCAAGGGTAGAGGAGTACAGGGTAGAGGAGTACAGGGAAGAGGAGTACAGGGAAGAGAAAAGGAATAATTTCTCAGTCTTGAACCCTGCAATCAAGAAATTCGGGCACTGTAGAGAGCAGTGACATTGTCTTTGTGTGTCTTGGCAAGGTTCTATTCCTCTTCTCCCCCCGTAACACCTGTTTAATGTCACTCCATCTTTCTGGTGGACATTTCTTTGGTTTGAGAGATAAAGTACTTTCTGCTCTCTGAGCCTCTGTAAGGGAACCAGCATTTGGCCTCTGGTCTCCTGGCATGGTACAGTTTGATAGGTGTGGAGTTATCCAAAGAGGCTAGCAAATATGAAGCTGCCTTGGAACCATCAGAAAGTGGCATTGCATTACATTACATTAAACACTGGGTTTTTGCCACTAGACATTTTTAAACAATAAATATTTTCATCGTCTAGTCATTTTGTCAAATTTCACGAGAATTTATTCAACCAAAAATTCTATGATGTACAACAACAAGGCTTTCAAGAGAATCAGATCATCAATGTACATAAAGGTGGTGGTCCTTTTTTCCTAATGATCCATTACACCATTGAAACAATATGCAAAATATCCAGTCTAAGAACTTGACTCGCCAGCAAAAAACTGAAAATAAATGCAGCACAAACTTTTTGCATACAAAACTAAAAACAAAAATATATAAAAATACTCACCTGTACTATTGGGGCACAAACGAGCCAGTAGATCAAATCTAATGTCTCTTTCAACAGACATGGATTTAGCGTGGATTTTGAATATGTGGGCTCTTCCTTCAAGATCGGGTAGGCCAAATTCTACTTTACGATCCAAACGTCCTGGTCTCATGAGTGCAGGGTCAAGGGTGTCTGGTCGATTAGTTGCCATCAGAACCTAAAGTAAACATTCAGTTTCTTCAAAATAATGAGTTCACAATAATTAGCTACAAAATTTGTAAATGCAGGTAAATGGTCTTTATATGCTACAAATTATAGTACCTATATTTATTTTTAATTATATGGTATGAGAAATTTAGTGAATGGTGGTATTTCTAGCATGATGACAGTTAAAAAGCACAAAAAAAAATATGGAGTTCATTGTATATGGAATGTTCCTTTATGAGATGGTGGTCATTGTCACTTTCTTAGGCAATATTCTGCTTTCCATGAGACAACGCAAACTTCAGTCTGGGCCAGCACAACTTTCCATTTCCCAATGCAACGAGGATTTTTTTCTAAATGCCAAAACCACGACAAGAGGAGGGAAAGTCATTCAGGGCTGGATATTTAATCCAGCCCTGAATGAGTGGCAGAAGGTACATTCCTTCTCACCTCTGGTGCTACATAGCCTTGCCAGTTTGGTGCCTTCTTTTGATAATTACTTACTTTCCTTCTCACCTCTCTGAGCTGGCTGGCCCCTCTTGAGTTCCCTTGCTTGTCAACAGTGCAAAATACTTGTTCATTCCTGTCAGGTTTGTTGATAGAAAGATTCTTTAGACTGTGGTAAGCCAACGACAGCAAAACTGGTAAGAACACTGTTCCAATTCTGACAGGATGAGCTTCCATTGCAAGAAAGTTAGTGAGGAAGCCTCAACCAGATGAGGGGTGGGGGGGGGGGGGATTGGCACATGTCATCCAACTGTTGCACGTTTGAAGAGGGTCCATCAAAGTTTTTGTGGCTTTTGATGCATTTCTGCATGGGTTAGTTAATGTCACTGATTATGAGAAGTGAAGTAGCTTATGTAGTGTCTTGCATCATTAAGTGAACACAGAACACACCAGCACAAAAATTGCTTCCAAATGGAATATTAGGAGGGTGAGGGAAGGTGGACAACCAAGACTAATGGACAGGCAAGAATGCTGTTGTTGGATAGCTTTTTATAGGACATGGCATTCAAAGGGGTTTGCCATGTTATCATTCACCCCTTCATATCCTAAATAGTTAAAAATCCCCTTTTCCCATTTATACTGTTCACATTCTGGGATGGATGCTGCCAGGTTGTACCACAATACAAAGAGACCAAGATCACAGATCAACATGCACAAGGTGGGCACAAGAACTTGTTGTTTCCCTATTCCACAGTAAAAGCATCTTCTGGGTTGTGGTACGCATGTTTTAACTAGTAACCTATACCAAATGGCCTTAACATCTGGTAACATGAGCCAGTCAAGAAGTAAGAGGATGTTGATATGTCAATCTTTCCCACCTTCCTTATAACAAGCACCAACTTTACTACTCTGTTCCTTCAGTTCCGATTGAAATTTATTATTAACAGAAGTCCTATGGAGTTCCCTAGGGAAGATAACTCCTTTCTTGTTAAAAGTGGCATGCAAAACCAAAAGTGACTACCATGTACCACTTCTGAGAAGTTAGTTATGTCAGGATTCTCATCAGTAAACAATGATCTCACAAGAAGTGACATCACCATGGTCGGTGATATTTTATTCCCATCCACATAACAGTAATGGACTAATAGCACTTTTATTCAATTAAGTCTGGTAGAAATACCATGGAGCATCTCTTTCAAAAAATGTTTGCAACTCCTAGGCTGAAAGACTCTGGAATAAATTTATACATAGGATTGTTGGAGAGCCACTCATGTTGACTGCAGGAACCATTGTGCAGTTGTTCTTTGAATGAGTTTTAGCTCCTCTGCCAGACCACAGAGGAGCAAAACTGGAGGGCAATCATGCAGGATTACCAGGTATATTCCAAGGGCATCTTCCAACTCTCAAGCCTGGTCACCTACCACACGAGCCTCAGAGGAATAGTTATAAGGTATATATTGTAATAAAACAATACACTTTCTTCCCTGTGCCCCCACCCAACACAGAGTCCAACAAGGAGACATATTAAAGCATTCAAATAACCACCAGATGAAACAGGGAGAGTATGCACAGGTAATCTGTGGCGAGTCTGAGTGGCAATGCTAGAATCTATAGGAATACTAACCCTCCAATGACCACTTGACTGAAGTTCAGTTAGTTTTAGTCATTTATTATGCACGACATACGCATCCCATGGACAGTGGTGGAAAGGGTTACAGAGGTATTTAATGGATTCAGGAACTGAATTATATAGCTCTTGTAGCTAAGGAAGTAACAATCTTACGAGGCTAGTACCACAATTTTTTCACACACACACACACACACACACACACACACACACCTGAGCACTTGTTGAGCACCTGGAGAGCATTGGGTTTGTAAACAAGCACCAACATGGTTTCTGGACAGGGAAATCATGCCTAACAAACCTTTTAGAATTCTATGATAAAGTAACAAGGATAAGGCAGGACAGAGAAGGCTGGGCAGACTGCATATTTCTTGACTGCCAAAAGGCCTTTGATACAGTACCGCACATGAGACTGCTATACAAACTTGAGAGGCAGGCAGGAGTAAGCGGAAAGGCCCTAGAATGGGTGAAGAACTACTTAACAGGAAGGAGCCAGAGGGTAATGGTAAGGGGCGAGAAGTCGGACTGGAGAACAGTAACAAGTGGAGTACCTCAAGGATCGGTGCTGGGACCAATCCTCTTTCTAATTTACGTAAATGACATGTTTACAGGAGTGGAGTCATACATGTCAATGTTTGCGGATGACGCAAAATAATGAGAAGAGTTGTGACAGACGAGGATTGTAGGATCCTCCAAGAGGACTTAAACAGGTTGCAGAGATGGTCAGGGAAATGGCTACTGGAGTTTAACACCAGTAAATGTAAAGTTATGGAAATGGGATCAGGTGATAGGAGACCAAAGGGACAGTACACAATGAAGGGGAACAGCCTACCTGTAACGATTCGAGAAAGAGATCTGGGAGTGGATGTGACACCTAATCTAACTCCTGAGGCACATATAAATAGGATAACGACAGCAGCGTACTCTACACTGGCGAAAATTAGAACTTCATTCAGAAACCTAAATGAGGAGGCTTTTAGGGCGCTTTACACTGCATACGTGAGACCCATCTTAGAGTATGCCACGCCATCATGGAGCCCCCACCTGAAGAAACACATAAGGAAACTGGAGAAGGTTCAGAGGTTTGCGACGAGGCTTGTCCCAGAGTTACGAGGGAAGGGATATGAAGAGCGACTGAAGGAA
Source organism: Procambarus virginalis (assembly GCA_020271785.1). Classification (NCBI taxonomy): domain Eukaryota; kingdom Metazoa; phylum Arthropoda; class Malacostraca; order Decapoda; family Cambaridae; genus Procambarus; species Procambarus virginalis. The sequence goes on along the minus strand of WNGS01165339.1, from coordinate 19,791,075 downwards.
CTGAACCTTACGACACTAGAGAAAAGAAGGGAGAGAGGAGATATGATAGGGACATATAAAATACTCAGGGGAATTGACAAAGTGGAAATAGATGAAATGTTCACACGTAATAATAACAGAACGAGGGGACATGGGTGGAAACTGGAAACTCAGATGAGTCACAGAGATGTTAGGAAGTTTTCTTTTAGCGTGAGAGTAGTGGAAAAATGGAATGCACTTGGGGAACAGGTTGTGGAAGCAAATACTATTCATACTTTTAAGACTAGGTATGATAGGGAAATGGGACAGGAGTCATTGCTGTAAACAACCGATAGCTGGAAAGGCGGGATCCAAGAGTCAATGCTCGATCCTGCAAGCACAAATAGGTAAGTACAAATAGGTAAGTACACACACACACACACAGTCACATAAGAAAGAAAATGTCGGTGAACGACCAAGTGGAAACTATGGAAAAGAGGATTTCCTTGACACTTTCTGTATACGCCCCGTATACAGAAAGCAACAAGGAAATCTGCAAGGTACTGTATTGAATGCCAGTTTCCATGGAGTGTTCACAACTGTACATAAGCAGCTTGCATTGTTAGAAGAAGAGATGACTAGATGAGAGACTACCAGATATACAAGTACAGTAACAGCAGAGGAGGTAAAATAACAGCTAATAACACTAAAGTAAATGCTAAAACTTTGTTAACTTTTAAAGTACAGCTGGAAAAGAGTATCAGGGCAAATGGGTGGGGACCTTCGACAAATATATAAATGCACCAGAAGGCATGGCAGGATGTGCAGAATACCCCCGTTGAAGAGTGGAGGTGTAACAGGTAATCTGAGAGAGAATTATCAACATCAGAGGCCCAAGACTGTTCAACACGCTTCCACTACACATAAGGGGCATAACTGGTCGACCCCTCACAGTGTTCAAGAGAGAACTTGATAAACACCTCCAAAGGATACCTGATCAACCAGGCTCTAACTCATAAGTAAGGCTGCAAGCAGCCGTGTCCAACAGCCTGGTTGACCAGTCCAGCAGCCAGGAGGCCTAGCCGAGGACTGGGTCGCGGGATCGCTAAGCCCCGAAAACACCTCAAGGTAGCCGTCAGCTTCCTGTCTTCGTCAAGGCTACTAGTGTTAATGGCTTTCAGGTAATGCTAACGGTCAGTTTTATAGGAGTTTGCATGCCATGCAAGTTAACATTTTGTAACACCATAAACGGTTTTGTTTAATATTTTACATAAAACAAGAGTCAAGTCACACACACACGGGGCCTCGTAGCCTGGTGGATAGCGCGCAGGACTCGTAATTCTGTGGTGCGGGTTCGATTCCCGCACGAGGCAGAAACAAATGGGCAAAGTTTCTTTCACCCTGAATGCCCCTGTTACCTAGCAGTAAATAGGTACCTGGGAGTTAGTCAGCTGTCACGGGCTGCTTCCTGGGGTGTGTGTGTGTGGTGTGTGGGGAAAAAAAAAAGTAGTTAGTAAACAGTTGATTGACAGTTGAGAGGCGGGCCGAAAGAGCAAAGCTCAACCCCCGCAAACACAACTAGGTGAATACAACTAGGTGAATACAGGATATTGGTGTCACCAGTTTGTTGGCCCTTAGCAATTAAGAAGTCACACCTTTAGAGATTTAATGTTCACAGGTTGAGTAGGGGGTCAGGTCGTGTGAGGGTGACCTTGCTTCTGCTAAGCTGTTACTTGCAGCCGGTTGGCTATGTTTCGATCAAACAAGCCACTGTCTAGGTGGGGTAGGGAGATAGCCAGAGGTTATCTTCTGGTAGGCAGAGCTTAGCTCCCAGTTTCCCCATAAATACCCATAGAACTGTACATTTGGGACACTGAGGAGGACAGTGATAACTAGACCCCTACTTCAGAGAGAGGTTCCCGCAGCCAGACTGGCTTTCCCAGGCCGGGTAGAGGACTGTCTGTACACCATTCCACCCCCCCCCCCCTCCTCCCTACCAATTTAGTCTCAAAGACTTTGATGAGTGAACTGTAAGGTTGTCATATACTGTGATTTAAACACTACTGCCTCCTCCTCCTCCTCCCCTTGAAGATTTGTTATACTGCCTAGCTAGTTCAACACCACATGTACCATTTTCATGTTTACGAATGATCTCTTGTTTTTTCTCAACGGTCATTCTTAAATGTGATTTCTTGCCTTGAACCTTACCACTGACTTTCTTGGAACACATGGCAAGATATATAACAACTTTTATGCTCAAATAGCCAAAAATACGAAAAAAAATTTTTAATTCTTGTGAAGAATTCAGGCGGGATAGTCACTGGGCGTGAGGCACTGGTAAACTGAGGCACGATCGCCGTGTCACCACGCGCTAGGTCGGCCGTACGCGTATCAACAAACTCATATCCCGAGGTAAAGTTCGTAACCCGATTCAAATTTTATGAACAAATCGGGCTCGTAACCCGAAAAGTTCGGAAACGGGCATTCATAAATCGAGGTACCACTGTATACGATACGTGATAACACCAGATAATATTGTTGTGCAGACAAGTTCTATTCCTTGTCTTAAAATTAGCTTGAATGGATGGTGGCAGCAACCGTCTATCCTTCTACTATTCTAGCACTCTTACTTTCTACAATTCTACTTTTCTTTATTTCATTTTCTCCCTTACATTCTAAACTTTCCCTTTCCCCTGACTACTCTTCCTCACACCATCCTTTCACCTCTCTACCTCGCTCACCCTATGCATCTCGCCATTTCTTTTTTCTTCCTTCAATTGCCGATACGTTACAATTTAACCAAGCATCAATACTTATTCAGAAAACAATATAAGCATGCCATTTTCTGCTCATAAAAATGTATACCTGTATTTTACTTTTCATGCTACACATTCCTTATTAATCAAATTCTTCATGGAATGCATCCTATATTTTCCAGGAGATCCATAAAATACTGTACTAAGAAGCTGGCTTAAACACGGGGTACAGCCCTACAAAAAACTGCATTTTCAGAAAAAGCCATTGCTTTACAACAGAACATTTCAACAATGTCTACACCTTTAAAAGACATTCCTGTGCTTACCTTGATATTACCACGGGCATCAAAACCATCAAGCTGGTTAATAAGCTCCAACATTGTTCTCTGTACTTCATTATCACCTCCAGCACCATCGTCAAATCGAGCACCTCCAATGGCATCAATTTCATCAAAGAATATTAGACATGCTTTCTTGGTGCGAGCCATCTCAAAGAGTTCACGCACCATGCGTGCTCCCTGCAAGAAGGAAATGGCAGAAATTTAAAGTAAACTTTATATTGAATGGTCACTACCAAGGATCAACTACCCTGAGTCTGTAGCTTTACCTAAAAATGGTATACAATACTTTAAAATTACATATGCAACTGGCATATATGGTAAGTGACATGACAATCACATCTGTAACTATCTTGCTTGGACATTAAGAGCCTGAAGTTATGAAGTGAAGTTCGTATTCAATATTAAAAACAAAAAAATGTGGAACATGGAGAATTACAAACAAACACCTGCTTACCTCTCCCACATACTTCTGAACCAACTCTGATCCAATAACACGAATGAAGCAAGCATCTGTACGGTTGGCAACTGCACGGGCACATAGTGTCTTCCCTGTTCCAGGAGGCCCAAACAGGAGAACACCTTTGGGTGGTTCAATCCCAAGGTTAACAAATCTTTCAGGCTGAAACAAAATGTTTACAATATATTGAAACATACTACAGTGGTACCTCTGTTTTCTATTTCAATCCGTTCGCAGAGACGGTTCGAAAACAGAAAATTAAAAAAACTAATTTTCCCATAAATAATGTAAATTGAATTAATCCATTCCACACACCCAGAAATATTAACTTAAAAATACATTTTAGACAGAATACTACTAATTTTTCATACACAAAACAATCAGGTATACAAGTAAATATAAACAATTAATAAAATAAGTGAACAATTAACTGCACTTTAAATCTACTGAAGACTCTTGTTGGCGTACTGGAGACGGAGAGGGAGGGAGAAGTGGTGTTGGTGTATGGGGAAAATGAGGAGTGGGGGGGGGGGAGATGATACCATCCCCTGCTCGCCTTAAACGCATTCATATCTGCATCACTGGTTCCAAACTTTCCTTTCACACAGTTCACTGCCTATGTGGCAGCCAGTCAGAACCAGTCAGTCAAGCATTAAGTCAAGACCAGTCATACAGGCAGTCATAACCAAAGGCAGTCAAGCACTCACAGTTGTAGTTGCAACCAGTTAGGCATTTATGGTCAGTCATGCATTCAGTCACGCATTCACAGTCAGTCACGGACTCACAGTCAGTCAGGCTTTCACAGTCGCAACCAATTAGTAAACAATATGAGTTTAATGTCAGGCACTCAGTGAGTCTGTCTCCCGATCCAACAGCTGGTAGCATGGAAGCCCACCGTATTAATACCATCCATATGGCTGGAAGGGGTACAGCTGGGGGGCCTGGTGTGGAGGATGAGGGGAGGGTGCAGGATGGAGGTAGTGTAGTGGGATGTGGGGGGAGGGGGGGGGTTTGGGGAGGGACCAGGGTGCCCAGCTCCTGTGTTAGTCCTAGTCTGAAGCTTGCCCACTGCTACCCACCCACCCACTCTGCCAACCATCCTGCACACCCACTGTCTTCTGACCTGCCCTGTCACACACAAGAGTTTTTTTGGAAACTGGAACATGCTGGAGGGGTGACAGGGAGACTGCTGACATAGATGAAAAAAATCTGATAGAAAGCCAAAAACAGTAATCAGTGGCAATATATGATTGGAGGAGTGTTACTAGCAGAGTACCATAGGGTTCAATTCTTGCACTGGTAATGTTCATTGTCTACATAAATGATCTACCAGAAGAAAAACAGAATTATATGAGCATGTTTGCTGATCATACTAAGGTACTAGGGGAAGATACAAGTAGATGATTATCAGGCCCTTCAAATTGACCCCTAGATAAAATAAGTGCTTGGAGCACCATGTGGGAAATGGAATTCATTGTGAAAAATGCCATGTTATGGAATGTGGAGTAAGAGAAAATAGACTACACACACACACTATGAATTATGTGGAAAGGAATTATTGAACTAACAAAGAAAGAGATCTAATGGTGGTTTTGGATGTTAAACTGTCACCAGAGGAACACAAAGAACATTGCGAGAGGAGCGTATGTGTCGCTTTCCAACTTCATACTTGCTTTTAATTACATACATATAAAAATACTAAAGAAACTGTTCATGACTATTGTGAGACCAAAATTGGAATATGCAGCAGTTGTATGGTGCTCATATCTCAAGAAACACATCAATAAACTGGGAAAGGTGCAAAGGCATGCTACAAAACGGCATCAAGACCTGAAAAACAAGAATTATGAAGAGGCTAGAAACATTAAATATGCAAAAGCTGGAAGATAGAAGAGAGGTGATTTGATCACCACTAACAAAATAATAACAAGAATCGACCAAATTGACAAAGGAATTCCTGAAACCAGCAACTTCATGAACAAGAGGGAACAGATTCAAGCTAAGGAAACAAAGGGGCCAAAAAATATATACAGTAGTTTTCTTTTGCAAATAAAGTGGTGGACGGTTGAAACAAGTTAAGTGAGGTGGTGGAGGCCAAAACCGTCAGTCGTTTCAAAGCGTTATACGACAGACTGCTGGGAAGATGGGACACGATGAGCATAGCTCTTATCCTATAACAACACTTTACCCAGGTGGCTCCCCGAAGTTACTTCACCGAGATGGCTCCCAACTACTTGATCACAACAGCCTTGGAGTTCTGTTTAGCCTGCTGGGAACCAGAGCCAGAACCAGGCCCCCCCGCCCCCCTCAAAGGTGCAGGGAGTGGATGACACTTCACCCCCCCCCCCCCACCGGCAAAGTATCCGGAAAGTCAGAAAACTAATACATACTACTGGTTGTAATAAAAAAAAAAAAAAAAAAAAAAAAAAAAAAAAAAAAAAAAAAAAAAAAAAAAAAAAAAAAAAAAAAAAAGAGACCAAAGCTCCAAAAAATGCCATATGAATGAACTCCTGGATTGTACATGGATGGGGTTCTGGGAGTTGTTCTATTCCCCAAGCCTGGCCTGGAGCCAGGCTTGCCTTGTGAGTACTTAGTCCAACAGGCTGTTGCTTGGAGTGAGTGGTCCACAAGCCCCCATATCCACTACAGCCCGGCTGGTCTGGCACTTCTTACCGACAACTGTCCATTTTTTCTTAATTTTCCCTTTTGTTCCAGTAATATTTCTTATACTTGCTGGGATGACATTGAATAACCATGGACGTCTGATGTTCATACAATGTTCTCTGATTGTGCCTATGGCACCTCTACTTCTAAATGGTTCTATTCTGCATTTCCTTCTGTATCTTTTGCTCCAGTATGCTGTTATTCTGCTGTGCAAATTTGGGACCTGGCTTTCCAGTATCTTCAATGTACAGGTATAAATTATTTGATACCTCTCTCTTCTCCTTTCTAGAGTACATTTTGAGAGCATAATAATAATTTGTCCCCATAACTTGGATGTTTTATCATTCCTATGTGTGCCATATAGGTTCTCTATTTCCTCTAATTCAGAGATCTCTCCTGCTCTGAAAGGGAAAGTGAGTACTAAGCAATACTTCAGACAGAACAGCACCAGTGATATAAATAGTATTAGAATTGCTGTGGGATCTCTGGACTTAAACACTCACAATCCATCCTACCAGTTTCCTGGCCACCACTATATTTGCTCGGTTATGTTCACTAAATGTTAGGTTATCAGACATCATAATTTCCCAACTTTTTACCTGTTGCTTTCCTTCTATAAGTGTGTCCTGTACCCTGTATTTCGTTTAAGTTCCTCATTTGCACCATAACTAAGTACCTACCTGAAACTTATCCCCGTTAAACATCATGTTATTTCCATTTGTCTAACTGCAGACTTTATTTGTATAAACTTGTAGCTTTTCTACAGTTTTTCTGTTTTCTACAGAGGAAATGTTCATGCTGATTTTTGTATCTGCAAAGGATGACACTGAGCTGTGACTAGTATTTTTGTCTATATCCGAGATGAAAACAAGAAATAGCAGTGGTGCAAAGACTGTGCTCTGTTTGATAGAAATACTGTGTATAATCTTACTGAAGCAAACATACGAGTCATAAATACTTGTACACTGCTTAAGTAAAACAGAAACAAGACATGAGTAACACTTAGTAGGCCTGCCAGATGCTTACAGCCCATGCAGAAATATCCTTACAACAAAAAAAAAAAATTACATACATACAGAAGAAGCAATCATTTATGTGTTGTAATGCCTAATTGTTCAACAAAATACAATTTGTTTTCAACAGCTGAAGCTGGTAATTATACACAATTCTTTCTCAATGCACAGCATGATTTGACTTACGTGCAAAAGAGGAGTCTCAACAACTTCACGAAGCTTTTCAATCTGCTCTTTACAGCCTCCAACATCAGAGTATGTAACATCTGGTTTTTCTTCTACTTGCATCATCGTGACTGATGGATCAATTTTGGGTGGAAGAGGGATATGTATTTGGTACTTATTGCGATCCACACTGAAATAAACAATAATATAAAATTCCAAAGCAGCTGAAAGAAAGCAGCTTTTATTGCAGCTGCAACTGGTATTCAACCAAATATATGACAAGAAAATTCATACAATAAGTAAAAACAGATGTAAAGCAAGTCCTGTATTGCAGTTGTAAAACATTAAAGAAATGTAGAAGACTTTATTCAAATTGTGTCAAAGAAGGGACTGGGCCGCAGGGACGTTGAGCCCCGAAATCATGGCAAGGTAAGGACGAGGACCACAAGCGAGAAAGCCTCCAGACGGGAGTGTTTCCCAAATGCCCCAGGGAAGAGAACCCTGACTGCACAATGGTCACAGGAAAATTACCCTAATGATCCGAATTTCACATGGGGCATCCTGCAGAATCCAGACTTTTTTCTGAAAAATTTTCAAAATTTGGAGGGAAGGTCCATTGTCTAAATTTGGTTTGTAGTTTTCAGGGATTCATTATAGGGACATCCAGATTATGGAGGTGCCACTGTAATGCTCAACTGATGAGAATGGTAAGGATCTGGTCAGACTACAAAAATGGGCAGAAATTTATCTAATGGTGTTTAATCCCTATAAAAATAATGCGGTTTTATACAGAGGGAGAGGAGACCAGTACAGTTCACAAAAGAGGTAGCTACTGAAGGTAAAAAGAACCCCTGGCATGGATGTAACGCCAGCTTTACCACCAGAGCAACATAGCAACATAATAACATCAGTAACATATGCAAGACAATCACACATAACGATGGTTTTTAAGAAAATGAACAAGGAATCCATCAAAATATTATACATGGTACACATTTGAACACTTCTAGACAATGCAACTCTGGCTTGGTACCCACTCCTGGCACAGCACAACATGTACAAATATATAAGCTATTAGGATAGGTAAATAAACAAACTACATTTGAAGAGAATGACAAGAGGCAATGTGATCACAACATACAAGATACTGTGGGGAATAGACAAAACAGAGGAGCCAAAGAAATACTCTTGCACAATGAGAGTGGCAAAAAAAATAGTGGAGTGGGCTTAGTCCAGGTAGTAGTGGAAGCAACAACTATTCATAGTTTCAAGAGCATATATGACACTACAGGAAAATTGGGAGGCATAAATATATAAAGTACACTAGGTATGGGATATTCAGTGATCTTCCCATGGAAGAATCAGTAAGAGCTCAGAAAAATACCATTAGTATACCAGAACAAACATGTCATCTTACCCAACTCGCATGCCTTCTTCAATATCAGTTGGTGCAACAGAATCGGCCAAATCCACAACAAATTTTGCAAACTGTTTGACATTTATGATGTACTTTGGATCATCAGAATCAGCATTAATGATTTTAGTGCATCTTGCCACCTGAAAATTGAAAAAATAAATAATTGCAACATTACAGTAAATTGTACTGAACAGAAAATATTGTTTGAGTTAATTATAAATATATAAAATTTTATAGAAACTCAAAGATTTTATACTGAATTTTGAATAATTTTGTAAACATGAAAATTAAACATTTCCTCAAATATTGTCTTATAGGATGCTCCATTAAATAATAGTAAAGAATTGATTATTTTATATATACTGAATTAATTACCGTAGGTAATGTTGATTAAATAGTGCAAAGCCATTTAACAGAACATGATCCAATGGAATCAAATGGACAAGATGAATTCCATTATATTGCTTGATATGACAAGCAACATAGTGGAAGCAGGCGGAATGCACATCAACCTGTGGCCAGTACAGGTCAAACAAACAACACATGATAAAACATCCTTCATCTCACAAGAAGTGAGGGTGGGATTGGAGTGGCACCCCAGCCCCCCCCCCTTAATCCACATGGAATTAACATTGCCTGAAGGAAACAATCCAAGCAGAACACCTAGTCACTGGGATGCAATACCAGTATTCTTAAAAGTTCTATGTAAATTAACCCTGCCTGGCTAAGATGGCTGGGAAAACCTACCTCAGCACGCCGAAGTACAGCATGAATGCAACTAGTGCACCCTGCCAGCCAAGGCGCTCCAACCAGGAAAAAAATTAAGCTAAAAACCCCAAACTCATCCCAAGGCAAAAGCGAGATGGACCTCTAAATGAATGCCACCCAAACATTCCAGGGAGGACGATCCTGCGACACAAGGGAAGCATCAGGAAGCACCCAGGGAAGGTAACCCTGAACACATGCAGCTCCAAGTGCACTAAACTCGTGACCCACATGCACCAAAATGCAAGGAAAAGCCCCAAAGGCAAAAAGAAAACCCAAGAAACACACTGGAGCCAGAGCGACAGTGGTAGACCAGACACCGGCTAAACATCAGAGGAGAACTGACAACAGAGCAGCCTAAGAGTTGTGGCCCACCTCTCTCCTCCCTTCAAATGAGGAGAGGGGTTAGAGTGAATGAGCAGGCACTGGGTTATAATTTTTAGGTCAATGATGAGTCACAATAACGTGGATGAGGATACGTCTTGACCACACATCAGAAGATAAGAGAAACGACTTTTCAGTCTGTCCTAGACCGTTATCAAGTCTCATGTAGACGACCCATACACGACTTGATAATTAGTGGGATTTGTCTGGGCTCCCCCAAGAAGGTCCAAATAATTAAAGTGCAAGTGAAAAACACACACCTCACAATCAGGAAAGTAGTAACAGAGGTAACCAATTGTTTCATGTTGAGTAAAGCAATCTACACAAACAGGAGAGGCAGTCTGCAAGAATATTGGGCACCCCTTGAATGAGGGCCACATCGAGGCTTAAACTCAAGAAGCTAAAGTGAGGCTTTCCTGAGTCCACCTCCACAGAAAATGAAAATGATCAGAGCCCACTCTGTTGAAGCAGTCCACTACCAACAGCCAAAACAAGTGAAGCCAAATCGTGGAGCGCAACAGAAGAGGGATGCACAAGAACAAGAGGTGCCATACAAACTGTTACACTCCCTCACCTTCATGTGCACCAACCATGGGTGAGGGAACCAAAACATTTAGTACCAAAAATATTTGGTCATTTATTGTTAATGACTTTCACTAAAGAAAAATATTTTAAAATCAAATTACATACGTTAGGCACGATACGAAAATTATAATAGGGGTAATCAAGGGGAGAAAAGTAATAATATAACAAAATATGTCTAAGAATATTAAATAATTCATTTCTAATGTTCTAACTGCATAATACACAAATGTGCAATACTTTAAATTTATATAAATTGTCAAATGTTGTCAACATCAAAAATAAATTATCTGAGGACAATTCTGTTCATGTATTAAATCTTTGGCAATTGGGGATAATATAGATACAGTACTCAGTATCGAGATGTAAGTGAGGTTGAAGGCATTACCTGAAGTGGCTGTTCATTTTGCAGAGTTTGCTTATCAGCTGCTAAGTCCCACAGAGCTGGCACTGCTAAGCCAGTGTCGGATTCCTTAATGCCTGTTAAATCATTCACCTTTTTAACAGTTTTCTGGATATCATCTTCAACATTCTTGATCACTTTAGTGTACGGTCCTTGACCCTGCAATTAAACAGCAACTTAGTATTTCTTGGTGCATACATTTAACAAATCAGGATAAACAATTTATAGTATCTCAATTATAGAACCTCAATTTGGTAAGTCTCCAGTTGGAACGCACACTTTAAAGGCTAGATTTACTCACCTAATTCAACCAACAAGTTTTCCCTCAAGCTGGGGATGTGCAGATTTGCTTAAGACATTTGGATTGAATTCATAGACTAGTGGAAAAGTTGCCCATCATATCATAGGTTAAAGTTAAAGATTTCCTTAGTGAAATCAGCCCATAGAGCATGGGAAATATAAAGGTATGAATGATAACTCATAATAAGGCACCCCTTGAATGAGGGGTGCCTCACCTTCTTAATGATTTATAGATGGACACAAGAATATAAGAAATGACCTTGAGAATACTATTGAACATATTTAACCCCTTAACTGCGTTGCCTCCAAATATGACACCCCCGCAGTGCGCAGGAAATAAATTCTCTGGAAAAAATTCTTTTTTCTTTTTAAAGTGTCAGAAACCCTTCCCTCAATATGGATATGTAGAAAAAAAATCGAAATTGTACTTACTTTGGCTGCTATGGGGTCCGTAAGTTGGGGCGTGACGTCATCATTCCCTGTTCGCCCGTGACGTACGCTCCCGGGGCCGGTAGGGCGCTCGGGGCGGGGCGCGCGAGTTGCCGCGAATATATTTTCGTTCATTTTTTTCGCACAGTTCCAAATACATTTTATTTGTTTTTACGTGCTAATCCTATGTATAGTTGAACACATACACTATATTATGCCAGTAAAACATCCGTACTGTCCGAAGACACTGTGTTACGTGCATTACACTTGTGTACACATATGCAGCACATATTTACTGTGTATCATGCTAATTTATGTATATATATACAATCTATTTACACACTATCACACACTATATACATTTACCATCAACACATTCAGAACATCGCGTAGCAGCTGCCTCATATGGGCCAATAGCAGCTGCCTCATATGGGCCAATAGCAGCTGCCTCGTATGGGCCAATAGCAGCTGCCTCGTATGGGCCAATAGCAGCTGCCTTGTATGGGACAATAGGAGCTGCCTCGTATGGGCCAATAGGAGTACAGTATTTGGCCATGAACACATTCAGAACACCTCGAGTGAGAGCAGCCACACCCAGCCAGTCTCCCTCAACATCTTACTCGCCAATATTGCTCCTCCCACCATGCTGTTATAGTTCTTACTACACATGTTCTATATACCTATCTACATCTTTTATTTACCAGAACTATTCAAGTAAGCCGGTATTGTGTCCAAACAGTACAGTGGCCACCATTCACTGCATGAAAAATCACACAGCAGACGACGCTACGATTACGTCACCTCCCTCACCAAAATAGCTCCTCTCAACATTCTCCTGTTGCTGTTCTTACACTATATACACACACTGTATATACCCATGTACATATGTTGTGCCTCCCTGATGGCCAGGTTCTGGCTCTGGTTCCTGTAAGGCATACAAAGAACTCTGAGACAGACTGATGACACTCAAGTAGTATGGTACTGATTAGTAAGATAGCTTCAGGGAGCCAACAGGGCTCCCCACAAACAAGGAAGGATTTGCAGACAGGAATGAGAATGACATTCCCTCTATTGACAGAAAAATTGCAGAACTTCAATGCCCACACTATCTCAAAAACGACAAAGAAGGCTATGTGGAAATACAGAAATGGTTCAACTAAAGCTACAAGAATCATAAAATCCAGGAAAGGCAGAGAAAGAGAGAGCAAAAGACCATCAGCAAAATATAAAGAAATCAGAAATACCTTTTCTCCTATGCAAAATCTAGAGCAAAAATTACATCCAGTATTGGGCCCCTGTGAAAGGGAGATGGAGAACTTTCGCAGATGACAAAGAAATGAGCAAAATACTGAGGCAACAGTATGATTCTGCTTTCAATGAGCCCTTAACCACCATGCAGCGCTGCCTTAAAATATGACAAACCCATGGTGCGCTGAAAATAAATTCTTTGCAAAAAATTATTTGTCCTTCCAAAAGTGTTAAATAGCTTCCTCTGATCACATATGTTGAAAATATTGCACAAATGTACTTACTTTGGCCGCAGTGGTGTCCACAAAATGGCATGTAATGTCATGGCTCGGAGGTCGCCCGTGCGTGCCATAGACTCCCGAACTCAGTCACATGCCAGATTCAACAAGCGTAAGTTGCCACAAATATTTTTATGTTAATTTTTTTCTGCACAATTACAAATGTATTTCTTTTGTTTTTTTGGTTAATCCTATGTATGTTGAACAGGTTTACAATATTCAGGCAGTAGAACATCCGTACTGTTCAAAGACACTTGTGTTACATGTATCACAAATGTGTCCACATTGTTCATATTTTCTATATTACACGTACAATTCTTTACATTTACAACTTATTTACACACTGTGCACTATCAGACTATATACAACACTATCAACACACTTAGAACTGCACGAGTGTGTGATACTCACTGAAGTAGTCAACAAGGCATAAGGGAACTTTGCACTCAATGCACCAAGTGCAGATGGATCTTTGCCTCCGTTTCCTATGTTGTGTGTTCTTACAAACACAGGAACGTTCACCCTTTTCACGTGTGCCTTTAAAGAACACAATAAAGTACCCATCACAACTGCAAGAAAAAATGATAGGCTGGATAACAAGAACCTTGCAAACATGAGATGTTGTACCAATGATGATACTTTTAAAGACACAGGTGCTCTCTAGAGTAGAATACTGTTGCACAATAACAGCCCCCTGGCAAAATATTACTGAAGCGAATATACGAGTCATAAATACTCATACTCCGCCCAAGTAAAACAGAAGCAAGCAACACTTAGTGGGCCAGCCAGAGAAAAACTTCAAAGCTGGAGAAATTGCTGACCTAGAACGTGTGCAGAGATCCTTTACAACTAGAATCCACTCAATATACCTTCTAAATTACTGGGACCGACTAAAATGCCTAAATCTGTAGAGCACAGGTGGGAGAGAGAGACTAATTTAATCATGGAAAATATTAGAGGGGCTGGTCCCAAATCTACACATAACATCACATGGGACCAGAAGGCATTTCAGGATGTGCAGAATACCCCTGTTGAAAAGCAGAGATGCAATAGGCACTCAGAGAGGCTTACAATCAACATCAGAGGACTGAAATTGTTCAACATGCTTCCACTAAACACAAGGGGCACAACTGGCCGACCCCTCACAGTGCTCAAGGGAGGACTCGATAAACAACTCCAAAGGATACCTTATCAACCAGGCTGTGATTTACATGTCAGATTGCAGGCAGCTGTGCCGACCAGGAGAACTGGTGGACCAGGAGGACTGGTGGACCAGGCCGGCGACCAGGAGGCCTGGTTGGACCAGGCCGGCGACCAGGAGGCCTGGTTGGACCAGGCCGGCGACCAGGAGGCCTGGTTGGACCATGCCGGCGACCAGGAGGCCTGGTTGGACCATGCCGGCGACCAGGAGGTCTGGTGGACCAGGCCATCGACCTGCTTCATGGGGTTCTGGGAGTTCTTCTACTCCCCAAGCCGGGTCCGAGGCCAGGCTTGACTTGTGAGAGTTTGGTCCACCAGGCTGTTGCTCGGAGCAGCCACATACCCACCACAGCCCGGCTGATCCGGCACTTCTCTTAGAAAACAGTCCAGTTTTCTCTTGAAGATGTCCACGGTTGTTCCAGCAATATTTCTTATAGTCGCTGGGAGGACGTTGAACAACCACGGACCTCTGATGTTTATACAGTGCTCTGTGATTGTGCCTATGGCACTTCTGCTCTTCACTGGTTCAAACTTGCATTTTCTTCCATATCGTTCACTCCAGTACATTGTTATTTTACTGTGCAGATTTGGGACCTGTCCCTCCAGTATTTTCCACGTGTATATTATTTGGTATCTCTCTCGTCTCCTTTCTAGAGAGTACATTTGGAGAGCTTTGAGACGATCCCAATAATTTAGGTGTTTTATCTCATCTATGCGTGCCGTATATGTTCTCTGTATTCCCTCTATTTCAGCAATCTCTCCTGCTCTAAAGGGGGAAGCGAGTACTGAGCAGTACTCGAGACGGGACAACATAAGTGACTTGAAGAGTTCAACCATTGTGATGGGATTCCTGGATTTGAAAGTTCTCATAATCCATCTGATCATTTTTCTGGCTGACGCGATATTTGCTTGGTTATGCTCCCTAAACGTTAGATCGTCGGACATCATTATTCCCAACTCCTTGACATGCTGTTTTTCTACTATGGGAAGATTCGGTTGTGTTTTGTACCCTGTATTATGTTTCAGATCCTCATTTTTGCCATACCTGAGTACCTGAAATTTATCACTGTTAAACATCATGTTATTTTCTGCTGCCCAATCGAAAACTTTGTTGACATCTGCTTGTAGTTTTTCCAATTTCTTCAGCAGAGGTAATTTTCATGCTGATTTTTGTGTCATCTGCAAAGGACGACACGAAGCTGTGACTTGTATTTTTGTCTATATCAGATATGAGAATAAGGAACAGTAGCGGTGCAAGGACTGTACCTTGAGGTACAGAGCTTTTAACATCGCTTGGACTCGATTTTATCTGATTGACTGTTACTCTTGTGTCCTGTTCAACAGGAAATTTAGTATCCAGCATCCTACTTTTCCAGTAATTCCCATTCACCTCATTTTGTGAGCTATCACCCCATGGTCACATTTGTCGAACACCTTTGCAAAGTCTGTGACCAGGAGGCCTGGTGGACCAGGCCGTCGACCAGGAGGCCTGGTGGACCAGGCCGTCGACCAGGAGGCCTGGTGGACCAGGCCGTCGACCAGGAGGCCTGGTGGACCAGGCCGTCGACCAGGAGGCCTGGTGGACCAGGCCGTCGACCAGGAGGCCTGGTGGACCAGGCCGTCGACCAGGAGGCCTGGTGGACCAGGCCGTCGACCAGGAGGCCTGGTGGACCAGGCCGTCGACCAGGAGGCCTGGTGGACCAGGCCGTCGACCAGGAGGCCTGGTAGACCAGGAGGCCTGGTGGACCAGGCCGTCGACTAGGCCGTGGGGACCTTAGCCACCCCCCCCCCCCCCGGATTTAATGCAAGGTAACTACAAGGTAAGGTACATACAAAATCTTGAACAGATAAACTGGATAAAGGAAGCATATTTAGATTTAAAAGAGGTAGGACTAGAAAACATTGGTGAAAGCTGCATGCAATGCAGCTTGCAATTGAGTCAAAGAAATGTAAGAAAGTTCTCATTCCCTGTAAGGATGGTAAGCAAGTGGAATGTACTGAAAGAGGAGGTTCAAGCTATTTTCATCCACAACTTTGAAAAATGAACAATTATGAAAATGGTAATGTTGAGAGGAGTAATTAGCACCCCAGGTATGAACAGCTAAGAGGTGGGGCATAAAGAACTGGCTCTTCCCCCATAGTCAATGATAGGCAGGGAACCACTGGGGTCCCCCCAGAATAATTACTGCACAGTACTTAGAAATAAGGAAGCCTTCTGACCCTTTATGAACATGCAAAGGCACTATTTTGTTTATTTTAAAATAATATCTATACAATATTTTAAAAAGAACATTACAGTATAGTGATACAGTAGTTTAAATGTATGTTGTGAATGTTGATAAACTACTGCTGCTCTATAAATGTTTGCTGCTTTGTATACTGTAGTGATGTGTTAAATTTGTTCCGTCTTGTTTACTAATTAAAAGTTTGCTTGCTGTGTTGCATACTTACATACGACTTCAGCAATGTAATATCTGCTTCATCAAGAACTGAAATAAGAAATGTACAATTTTAATTTCTATTCAAAAGCAAATAATTTCTATTAAATATAAATTAATTTCTATTTCACATGCTGGAGCTGTACAAACAATACTATGTCATCAATGACTGGAGCACATCCATAGTATACCACTACACTGCTTACTTCCTAGTTATCTTTCTATACTAGAGATGTTCTCAGAATATGCAGAGGAACTTGGGGAACAGGGACCCAGGGAAACTAGAACAACTCACAAGATGCTCACCGAAGCAGAACTGGCGGCACCAAGGTAGCTTAAAAAAAAACGCCACCAGACAAATTGCGCCAAGAACCCTAGGCCAAAGCAACCAAGCATCTACAATCAAAGAACCCCTCTGGAAGTCAGCAGCCACAATCTTCGTCAGAAAAAGGAGAAGCTAGCCACAACCAAACAACAACCAAGACCAAGGAACAAAAAGCCATGAGAAACAATCCCAGACCAAAGGGGATGCCATAAAACAAACAAGAGAGAGAAAAGAAACCTAGCCGAAGACCAGGCAGGCACAACACAAAAGCAGGATGGAGGTGAAACTGCTCATGAAGCATGCAAAGCAGGGCCAAGGAATCTGCAACCACGAACGCTAGCCGGAGAGGCTCCGCTAACACTGCAGAGCCGACAGCACTTGGCCAAAAATGCCGAGCAAGAAACAGCCAGAAATTAAAAAGGGCAAAACAACCGGCAGAAACTGAATAACAATGACGAAGTGAAAGAAACAGCAAAAAGACTGCCAAGAGTCCATGCTGTTGCCAGAAGAACCACGGATGGGACACCTATATCAAGCCACTTGGGTTGTGGCCACCCCAAGAAAGGTGGCCACATGCATTTTCATCCTACACACATCAACACACCAGATGCGACGAACATAACAGAAGGCCAAACCAGCAAGGGATACCACTTGCCTGACTTTCCGAGAATGGCGGAGCCGCGGAAAAATGCCTGGGTTTGGACACCTGAAACCAAGAATGGGCCGGCAACCATGTAGCCAGAAGCACCACTCTCCCTTGTAAGATTCTAAGACATGCCAGAACCAGGAGCAACAGCTGGACAGGGGAAGAGAGTTAAAGGTACCTCCACCAGTCCTGCCAAAAAAGCCCTGATTGCAAGAGCCAAGCAGACTGAGCATGACGCCATATTGAGACCAAACTGACGCAAAGATGTCCACATCCGGGCACCCGTATGTCCAGCAAAGCTGAAGGAAGCGGCAATGACGGTACACCCCGTGGAACAGGGAAATGAAGCAAGATAGACTGTCAACCATGATGCTGAACACGTTCCGAACGTGAGCAGCATGAAGAGCCACACCCTGGGAACTCAGCATAAAAGCTACCCGAAGTGACCAGCTTCAAAGAGGCATGGACTGAAGAGACCCCCCACCACCAGTTGAGACAATAAATCACAAGAGAACAGTCCAAATGGAGCCAGATCACCAAGCCCCGAGGAATCCAAACCCTCTGCAGCGCTTGTCACACTGCTGCAAACTCCCGCACCATGCTGAGAGCTGGACAAAAGGATGCCACCAATGACCTTGGCCTGACTGGTGAGCACTGGGCACAAAGCCCCAACCTACTGCCAAGCAGTCTTCAAAAACATAGAGCAATGGAGGAAAGCGCCATGACACTGAACTCAAAAAGACCCGAAGAGGGAGCCGGTGACACAGCAACTGGCAATGGGACACCAGGGGCCGGAAACAGCATGCGAGAGTGGCAAAAGTGGCTGCTCCGAAGATACCAGAACAGCCTCCAGAACCAAACCCTGCCCAACGGATAAACTAGGAAGGCAAAGCTCATACTCCCGCAGAGGAGTTGCTTGAGCAACCACCAAGTCACCAGGGTCCTCCTTAACAGCAGCTGATGGTGGGACTGCAGCTGGAGGGGGGAAGGAAAAACTATGCTGTCCAAGAATCCCAAACGAGGCCCAACCAGTCCGAATCTGGAACGGAATTAATTGGAACTTCCTTCAGTACACCAGGAACCTAAACCTGGCAAGTTGAGAAAGAACCAGACCTCTGGCTAGCAGACAAGCAGACCGGCTGGGAGCCCACACCAACCAGTCTTCACTGTACGCCAAGACCCAAAAATCTATCAGACGAAGACAGGCCACCACGACCCGAGTTAGATGTGTAAAAATGCAAGGTGCCGGATGCAGCCCAAACAGAAGAGCCCAAAAGTGGGAAGCTTCTCACCCCACCACAAAACCTAACAAATCCTTGAAACCCGAATAAATGGGGATGTGCCAATAAGTGTCCCTGTTACGACCCTGGGTTCCTCAGATGGAAACCAGAGGTCAATTTGAACTCTAAATAATTTACTTTACATTACTTGATGCGCTTGCTGATGCGCGGTTGTTCCTATCTTCCTTGCCAGACGTAAGACGAATCTTGATTCGCACAGAGCATTCAGACTCTTGAGCTTGTTGTTGATTAAGTATAACAGTGAAGTAATTATTAACTATTCTTAGAACTAGTAAAGTAACATAGGCCGGTGAAGACTTTTATTGTTTGTAGCTACACGATCAATTAGGCTCTTCCCGGCAACCACAACAACAACTCGGGAGCTCGGCGACTGGACGCTGGGTCGTCGTCCTCAGGTCTGGCAGTTTGGTGTCAACAACTTCCTGTGGGGGCTCTGCCTCGATTCTTCTCCTCTTTCTCCTCTTCCCTTACCTTATCTATGTCTAATTTACAAAGCTAAGTACCAAGCTGCATGTACGTTTTCTGGCATAAGTGTGTAGTAATGTGTATAGGCTATGCTAGTGTTTATATTGCTAAGTTACTCTAAGGAGAACCACGTGTGCTCAAGTGGTACCCAGCTACCTAGAGTCCTGGCTAGTGTCCCTTGCCTAGTAGACTTTACCCTAGCTTGTACTAATTTTTTTTCTTTTCTTTTTATTGATAAAGTACATTAAATACACATAAAACAGTTAGGCAAAACAGTACAAGTAGTGATCCATAAAACACAAACAAACATGAGAAAAACAGAGAAAGGAAACATAAAACTGAAAAACAAATAAGCATACAACAGGAAACATGAAAAAAAGACACAGAACGATATGGTACAAAATAAATACAAATCTAGTAACACAAGCCAGCCTGAGGGGATACACAAGCAGTACTAAAAGCCAAGACAGACAGGAAGTCATAACCAGAGCACGCAGGAACCGGCAAACACACACACACACTATTATATGAACATGTTCGCTGATGATGCTAAGATAATAGGAAGGATAAAAAATTTAGATGATTGTCATGCCCTTCAAGAAGACCTGGACAAAATAAGTATATGGAGCACCACTTGGCAAATGAAATTTAATGTTAATAAATGCCATGTTATGGAATGTGGAATAGGAGAACATAGACCCCACACAACCTATACATTATGTGAGAAATCTTTAAAGAATTCTGATAAAGAAAGAGATCTAGGGGTGGTTCTAGATAGAAAACTATCACCTGAGGACCACATAAAGAATATTGTGCGAGGAGCCTATGCTACGCTTTCTAACTTCAGAATTGCTTTTAAATACATGGATGGCGATATATTAAAGAAAATGTTCATGACTTTTGTAGACCAAAGCTAGAATATTCAGCTGTTGTGTGGTGCCCATATCTTAAGAAGCACATCAACAAACTGGAAAAGGTGCAAAGACATGCTACTAAGTGGCTCCCAGAACTGAAGGGCAAGAGCTACAAGGAGAGGTTAGAGGCATTAAATATGCCAAAACTAGAAGACAGAAGAAAAAGAGGTGATATGATCACTACGTGGAAAATAGTAACAGGAATTGATAAAATCGACAGGGAAGATTTCCCGAGACCTGGAACTTCAAGAACAAGAGGTCATAGATTTAAACTAGCTAAACACAGATGCCGAAGAAATATAAGAAAATTCACTTTCGCAAATAGAGTGGTAGACGGTTGGAACAAGTTAGGTGAGAAGGTGGTGGAGGCCAAGACCATCAGTAGTTTCAAAGCGTTGTATGACAAAGAGTGCTGGGAAGACGGGACACCACGAGCGTAGCTCTCATCCTGTAACTACACTTAGGTAATTACACACACACACACACACACACACACACACACAAGCAGCCCTAGAAACAACATAAGCAACAAAACACACACAGCACAGCACAACCAACAAAAAAATGCACTCGGAACACACACACAAGCACACCGCCCAACAGGGCAAAACCGAACACGGAGACAAAACAGACACAGAACCGCAGACACGGTAACAAGATCACAGACATGGAGGATAACAAGCAAACACAGGCACTAACGATACTTGTCCGGAAACTCCTGTGCTGGGAAGCGCAAGCAGTACGCCTCCCAGACCAGCTGGACGTCTTCGGACACCAGTCTACCAGGAGACGCACAAGGCCGAGGCATCCAATCTGGTACCCCATAAATAAACC
The DNA here is from genome assembly GCA_020271785.1 of Procambarus virginalis. Classification (NCBI taxonomy): domain Eukaryota; kingdom Metazoa; phylum Arthropoda; class Malacostraca; order Decapoda; family Cambaridae; genus Procambarus; species Procambarus virginalis. The sequence goes on along the minus strand of WNGS01165339.1, from coordinate 19,769,792 downwards.
CCTTTAACCTCGATACCCAAATAGTCGACGAGCACCACGGGCCCTCATGCACCCTGTCATCCCAAACGAGGTCCAACACCCGTGACCGAGGACCACACCCCCGTCGGTCGCGAGCACAGGGTCCACACTAGGTGGTTTCGCACTGGAATCGGCACTGGGAGGCGCCCCAGGCGCCGCACAGGGCTTTGTACCAACCAGCGCACGAGGCTTCTCATGAGGCTTCACACGGGGCTGCACACTAGGGGAACCCGCAGAGGACACCGACGAGTCGGGGCCCCCGCCACCGAGCACAGGAACAGAGGTACCTTGCCGCACATCCTTCCGTAAGATCACGACGAGGTCTCGGTCGGCAGGAGCAACCTCCCACCGTGAGGAGTCATTAGCAGTAGGCATATGGGGCGACTCCAGAGGCAGCACAGAGCCCCCCACAGCACCGCCAACCTCGGCAGGAGACGCCGGATCAACGTACTCTTCCACCTCCACCCAAGGCCGAGCGGACAGCACGCTGGACTTGTGATCCTGTGGTCCTGGGTTCAATCCCAGGGGCCGGCGAGAAACAATGGGCAAAGTTTCTTTCACCCTATGCCCCTGTTACCTAGCAGTAAAATAGGTACCTGGGTGTTAGTCAGCTGTCACGGGCTGCTTCCTGGGAGTGGAGGCCTGGTCGATGACCGGGCCGCGGGGACACTAAAGCCCCGAAATCATCTCAAGATAACCTCAAGAAGAAGGCACTCCACGAAGGAGACACACACTCCGGACCCACCTCGAGCGCTTGAAGACAGGCTGCCGGTCATCTGAGCTATCACCCCCATCATCCTGTAACACAGCAGGATCAGTAACACTTCGGGACCAAAGAGCCAGAGCTTAACCCCCGCAAACACAACTAGGCGAGTACAGCAGAACACTCCGAAGGACGCGCCTTCAAGGCCCGGCCCCCGAGAACCGCAGCCTTCACGGCCGGGGGCACCGGACCACACACAGGAGACTCCTCGCCGCGAACATCCAAAGGGTCAGGAGACGCCGCATGCAGGGACGGAGCAGGCATGGGCGGCCGAGACGGGGAGGGCTGGGCCGACAAGGGCAGGGACGTCGGAGACGGGGAAGCCAGTGGCGGGGACGGGGGTGCCCCAACCCCCACATTAACATCCACACCACCATCCAACACTGGGGCAGAAACCAGCAGGGAATCATCACACAGTCCATCACATTGAGACAGGTCCGGGGCCGACAGCGGTGGAAACTCCTCCTCCTGGAAGAGGTTAACAGGGGTGACCCGGCGCTCCTCACACCCCGCAGCCAGGTGACCCGGTAGGCCGAACCTAAAACAAGTCCAAGGCTGTCCTGCGTGAAAAACACGAATCGGGAACCCTAACAGCAAGATGGAGGACGGTACAGGATCCCAGAGGTGCATGGCGAGAGTGCGGGTCCCACACGGGACCCCCTTCCATCTCCCGGTAGGGACAGCATTCATCCTCACATGTAGGACCCGCCCAAACCGGGCAAAGTACCGTTGTAGGAGATCCTCAGGAAACTCAAAAGGCATCCCATGCACTGCCACATACGTCGTGGCTCCACAACGGTCGGAGAGGGTCACCGACCCACCATCTGTAGGAAGATCGAAGGGGCGCCCATCATAGCGCGTGACGAGACCCTGATAAATCGCCGGAGAGTTGAACTTGACTATCGCCCCCCGTCCGGCAAGCAGCTGCACACCACATACAGACTCCACTGGGACACATAGCATATCAATCATGACCACCTCCACCGTGTGGCAGGAAGCAAACCTAGAGAACTCTAGGCCAATGGAGGCCTGCCTGGTGACAGGGGGCAAAGGCGCCCCCATGATTGCAGACCGTCACAGCCCCATGGACATAAAACTCAGCAAAAACACGGGACACAAGCCACGTCAGCAGCGACACCCAGGTCCTCACTCCTCGCCAGGTCGACAACAACTGCAGTGGCCGGACTGGACAACTGTACCCCACGACAGCTGGAGCAGTTCAAGCTTGTCCTAATTGTAAAACCTTGTATCCTGCCTATGTGGACCAAGGCTTTTAAAGTAAGATAGTGTGGTAAAGTAGTTATTGTTGTTAATGTATATGGGGGGAGGGTGTTAAGAGGACTTAATAAATAAGTTAGTTTTTAAAGGAGTATCCATTCTTCCTGTGTGGGGGCTCAGTGATTATCCACTAGACTGACATATTGATTCTATAGCCAGATATTGAATACTGTTTTTATGTTTTTATTGGGCTGGGCCTATCTGATCTCCCCTACTTTTGATACATCCTGATTCTAGCTGTTAGCCCTTCTCCATAATACTCAATACCCCTCATAACAGCACTAAATTTATAACAGTCCCCGAGGAGCAGAGAAATCATCCAAGCGCTCAGCAACAAAACGAGCCAGACCTGGGACAACACAGGCATCCAAAAGGAGGGCAAGGAATCAACTAGTTCAGATTTCATAGTGTTTCAGAGCAGGAGAGATTGCTGAAATTGAGGGAATACAGAGAACACATACGGCACGCACAGACGAGATAAAAAAGCACCTAAGACGATCCCAAAATTATTGGGATCGTCTCAAAGCTCTCCAAATGTACTCACTAGAAAGGAGACAAGAGAGATACCAAATAATATACACATGGAAAATACTGAAGGGACAGGTCCCAAATCTGCACAGTAAAATAACAACGTACTGGAGTGAACGACATGGAAGAAAATGCAGAATAGAACTAGTGAAGAGCAGAGGTGCCATGGGCACAATCGGAGAACACTGTATGAACATCAGAGGTCCACGGTTGTTCAACGTCCTACCAGCGAGCATCAAAAATATTACAGGAACAACCGTGGATATCTTCAAGAGGAAACTAGATTGTTTCCTTCAAGGAGTGCCGGACCAACCGGGCTGTGGTGGGTATGTGGGCCTGCGGGCCACTCCAAGCAACAGCCTGGTGGACCAAACTCTCACAAGTCAAGTCTGGCCTCGGGCTGGGCTTGGGGAGTAGAACTCCCAGAACCCCATCAACCAGGTATCAACCAGATGAGACAAATCCTGAATGTACCCAAGGTTCGCACAATCCTGTTTATGAGTTTATGAGAGTACACAGCATTGATGTTTTTACATTCTTGTAAAGCCACTAACATGCATAGTGTTTTGGGCAGGTCCTTAATCTAACAGATAATTTTAAGTAGGTAATTTGAGGCAAAATTTAAACAAGTTAGCATGTACATTGGAATAAATTTGAAGAAAATTAGTTGGTACATTTAAGTAAAATTTGAGGATTATCGACAGGTACATTGTAACATAATTTGAGGATTATTTCTAGGTACATTGTAGTAAAATTTGTGTTCACATGACAACCATAATATAAGATGGATGTAGTGCTAACAACGGTGAAGTTATATGGCACAGGCACATATTTTGGGGTAGCACACAATACAGTTCGAGTGTGAAACACTAGGGAGAAATTACGAGGATGAAATTGGGTACTTTTTGGTTACTTTTGAATTGTGGGTAGGTTGGACGGCTTATTAATTCATTTAGGAGCGAGTTCCATAGGCTATGCCCCTTTATTTGCATAGTGTTTAGACAGATTTAGTTTGATTCTGGCAATATCAAAGAGATATTTATTTCTGGTGTGGTGATCATGGGTTCTATTACATCTGTCCAGGGAG